>JAKTTQ010000225.1:0-156443 GCA_030581555.1 [Candida] argentea
CACCCCGAATCCTCCCGCGAAACGTCTTTTCTTGATTGTGGGTGATGGTCTTCGCGCTGATAAGACGTTTCAAAAGCTTCGCCATCCTAGAACTGGTGAAGACAAGTACTTGGCGCCTTACTTGCGTGATCTTGCTTTAAATCATGGTACGTGGGGTATATCAAATACTCGCATGCCAACAGAGCTGAGACCTGGGCATGTAGCGATGATCGCCGGGTTCTATGAGGATGTCTCCGCCGTGACCAAGGGGTGGAAGTCCAACCCTGTCAATTTCGATTCCTTTTTCAACCAATCCAAACATACCTACTCTTTCGGGCTGCCTGACATCTTGCCAATGTTCGCGTATGGCGAGGGGGTTGTCCCTGGCAGAATAAATGTGTGTATGTACGGCCACGAGTTTGAGGATTTCACCCAGAGCTCTATTGAATTGGACGCTTTTGTTTTCCGCCACTTTGATGAATTGATGCTCAATACAACGTCTAATAAAACATTGCATGACGAGGTCCATCAGCACGGCAATGTGTTTTTCTTACACTTATTGGGTCCTGACACCGCTGGCCACGCCAAGAGGCCATACTCTGCTGAGTACTACGATAACGTTGAATATATTGATGAGAAGCTCTCCAAATTGATCCCCAGAATCAATGAGTTTTTTGGGGATGAGGATACCGCTTTTGTTTTCACAGCTGACCATGGAATGTCTGATTTCGGCTCACACGGAGATGGGCACCCCAATAATACACGCACGCCTTTAATCGCATGGGGAGCAGGAGTAAACAAGCCAATACTAGTCAATGATACGTTGGATCCAGCGGCCCAGATCGCAAGACAAGACCCCGTTGCGTCTGGATACGAGCACGATTACTTTGACACTTGGGACCTCGATCATCTCGTCCGTAACGATGTGAAGCAGGCAGATATTGCTTCTTTGATGGCATACTTGATTGGCGCGAACTACCCAGCGAATTCGGTGGGTGAGTTGCCCTTGGGATACCTTAACACTGACCCTATCACGAAGGTCAATGCGCTCTACCAAAATGCACTTGCGATTGTCGAACAGTATGATGTTAAGGAGAAAGAGGTGCGGGAACATCAATTCAATTTCAAACCATACAGTCCATTTCAAAAAACCTGCGTCGCCGAATATTCACGACAAATTCAGCTCTTGATTGAAAAATTGCAGCGCCTGAAAACGTCAGACGACGAGTCCAAGACTGTGGCAAAGGCTATCGAGCTTGCTGAGGAATTAATGAAATTGACTTTAGAAGGTATGATTTATTTGCAAACCTACAACTGGACATTAATCCGGTCTATCGTGGTGCTTGGATTCTTGGGATGGATCGGATATGCCCTCAACATATTTCTCCAATTGTTCATTATCCCATCCAACGTCAAAAGTGAGCAGAAACCTGCGCAGTCAACGGCCCTCGCAGGTATTTTCGGAGTCGGCGGTGTTGTTTTATTTTACATTCTCCATTACCAGGCCTCACCGTTCAATTACTACATGTACACGGCGTTCCCGCTTTACTTCTGGTACACCATCATCAATGAACGCGCCATGATGGCATTGGGTTTTGAACACTTGCTTTACGGTATAAGTTTGTCGGCCCAAGCAGTCATAGCCCTCGCATTCTTGGGCATGTATGAAGGCATAGCTTATGGGTTCTTTGAGAGATACATGTTCTCTATATTGTTCTTTGCTATCGGGTTATATCCCGTGTTCATTCGAGGCTCCCGTGGTCGCAAAGTGAGCACGTTGCATAAATCGCTCTGGCTCTGGTCTTGCCTCGGTATGTGCGTGTTCACTAATCTCGATCCCATCAAGAAAGAGAGTTTGCTTCTCATAAATATAGGAGCAGCATGTGCCATGGCTGTGGGTGGCTGGGGTCTTTACCGCGTTTGGTATCGCACTGCAGTAGCACCCGCGCAAAGACGTCTTGTGTGGATCCAACTCGTGACCATAGCTTTGATGCAATATACCACCAACGTCTCGGTGAAGTCGCTACAGGCAGATGCTGGGTTACCTGCCACGGCGCAAATCGCAGGATGGGCCTTGTTTGTATGGTCTTTAATTGGATTGCCACTCTTGCATGCATACTACCCCTCCTACGACCACCAGCTTCGCCTTCTTCTTGTGTTTTTGACATTTGCTCCTTCATTTGTTATTTTGAGTATCTCGTTCGAACTCATTTTCTACGTGGGCTATTCTTTGGTGCTCTTACAGTGGCTATACATTGAACAAGCTTTCAAGCACACAACTCTGGAGGTTGCGCTTGCTCAAGAAAAAACAGGCCGCCTTCCTAAGGGCTACTGGCTCCAGCTTATGAGAATCAGTATAGTGGGATTCTTTCTCTTGCAATTTGCCTTTTTCGGAACCGGGAACGTCGCTTCGATCTCCTCTTTCCTGTTGGACTCTGTATATAGGCTCCTCCCTATTTTTGATCCGTTCCCGATGGGCGCTCTTCTCATGTTGAAGCTCTTGGTGCCGTATGTATTGCTCCTGACATGCTTGGGAATGATGAGCGAAACATTGGGAATTCGGAAATTCACGGTCCTGCTGTTGATTATTGCTACGAGTGATTTTTTGTCATTGACATTCTTCTTCTTGGTACGAACAGAAGGGTCTTGGCTCGATATTGGCGTGAGCATTTCAAACTACTGTCTCGCGATTCTATCGCTGATGTTTATGTTGATTCTTGAACTTACAAGCAGTGTTGTATTGCGTGGAGTCAAAATCGAGGAGGCAAGTAAGCTCGAACAAGACGAATCAGCCGAAATTGCTCCAGATACGCAGCCAATGACCCTTAATGCCACGCAGTCTTCTACAAACCCCAGCGATAGTTCCATTACCAGACGAAAAGGCCCATTAAAGGCCTCGGCACCTCTTTTATAGGAGTGCCTTATATGCAGAGAAAAATTCAAGCACCGTTTCGAAATTAGTCACCAAAAGTTTCACACTTTCAATCTTCCTGAAACGTAGAGATCAACCACGCCGCAATGAGTGCGACCCCAAAACATGTGTTGATGATCGATAACTACGACTCGTTCACTTGGAACTTGTACCAGTATTTGTGTCAATCCAGCTTGTGTAGTCGAGTCGACGTATTTCGAAACGATGAGATCGATATCCAACGCATCGAACAAGAAATTCGCCCGGATATAATCTTCATCTCACCTGGACCTGGTCACCCCAGCACTGATCTGGGCATTTCTCGAGATGTCATCTCACATTTCATGGGAAAATTGCCTATTTTTGGCGTTTGTATGGGTTTGCAATGCATTTTTGACGTCTTTGGCGGTGACGTTTCTTATGCTGGTGAAATTGTTCACGGAAAGACGACTACCATCACCCACGACGGGAAAGGCATGTTCAAGGATGTTCCGCAGCACGTTGCAGTCACCCGCTATCATTCGTTGGCTGGAACGTTGAAAAGCTTGCCGGACTGCTTGGAAATCACTGCAAACACAGAGACTACCCCAGACGTCATCATGGGAGTGCGTCACAAAGAGTATACCATCGAGGGTGTTCAGTTCCATCCCGAGTCTATTTTGACACAGGAAGGTCGCTTGATGATTGACAACCTTCTCTCTTTTTCCGCAGGAACATGGGCAGGTAATGCTTTGAACGCGACGCTCGATGTGCCCGATTCCTCTCTGAAGAAAGAGAGTATCCTTGATGTGATATACAACCAGAGAATACTGGATTATCAGATTATCGAGGCCCTTCCGGGTAAAAATTTGCAAGACTTGCAGGTGAATTACGACATGGGACTCGCGCCGCCCTTGATCAATTTTTACGATCGCATGGTTTACGCTCGCGATCAATTACACCAGACGATAATTTTGTCCGAATTCAAGAGGGCGTCCCCGTCAAAAGGTGATATCAATATAAATGCGCATCCTGCTGTTCAATCTCAGCTGTACGCACAGAATGGATGTTCTGTCATCTCTGTGCTCACTGAACCAAAATGGTTCAAGGGATCGTTAGAGGATATGGTTGTTGTTCGTCAAGCCATCGACAGAATTAAAGATACTAATTATCAGCGACCTGCAGTGTTGCGCAAGGAATTCATTTTCAACAAGTATCAGATATTGGAAGCTCGTTTGCATGGTGCCGATACTGTTTTGTTGATCGTCAAGATGCTTGACCAGAAGTTGCTTGAAGAGCTCTATCAATATTCAATGTCACTTGGAATGATTCCTCTAGTCGAGGTGAACAATGCAGCTGAATTGGATCGTGCCTTGGCTTTGACACACAATGGGTCCACCGACCAGCCGCTTGTTATTGGCGTGAACAACCGTAACTTGACCACCTTCGATGTCGATCTCAACACCACTACACTGCTTGTTAAACAAGCACATTCCAGCCCGCGTACTGGAGATGTTCTTGTATTGGCATTACTGGGAATTACTAGTGTTGATGATGTTGTTAAATATAAGACCCAGGATAAGGTTGACGGGTTTTTGATTGGTGAAAGTTTGATGAGGGCCCAAGAACGTGGCGAGGCCGCCAAATTTTTGTCTGACTTGATAAAATGTTAAGGCGAACATGAAAACTACCCGTTTATAGACTTTTGGTAGAATTAAAGAGACAATCATGTGAATCGTTGGTACGGCATAAGACGCCTAACTTAGCCAGCACACGTACCCCCCCCTCACAATTTCCTTATGTGCATGACGCGTCCCTTTGGTGAAAACGCGTGTATATTGGGATCTATAACACGTCGGTGGCATAGACGCGATGGAAGCAACAAATGTACGCGTAGACGCTGAATTATTGGCCCAACACAGAGGAGAACTTGTCCGTGTTATCGGCAGGTGTGAACTGTCTGATGCAAGTGCCAATACCGCCACCCTCATCTGCAATGGGAACATAAAATTGAGTACGGGCGATAACCCGTTGACGGTGGGTAAAAACTATGAGGTCATAGGTAAAGCCAACGCCCTGACGCTAGAAGTCAATGTCTACTCGGTTATTGAATTGTCGGACAATACCAATATTGACGTTGCCCTGAAATTGGCTCATTTCATTAATAAGGTCCCGGAATTGTATATCCAGTAAACGTAACTCGTCAACTTGCACTTTGAACTCGCGAATATACAACATCTATCTACAGTAATCTATCGAACAAAGAAAAAAAAACACTACTGCTTGCACAAGACATTGTAGTCGGCGTTCATGTCTTTGAAACGCTTTTCCTCGCCATAAAGTGATAACGCAAGCGGCCACCACAGGGGAATTCCGCTGGCATGATGCGAATGCAACAAATTACCGTAGGCCACCAGCGTACGATAAGCCAGTTCGCTTGAACCTTCGATCAACTCATTACTACAAGCCTGAATGAAATTGACGATCGGGCCAGCGCTCTGCGGGCTTGAAAATTGCGGCGTCGTGCCTATCATCACCGAAACATTGTAGATCAAGGTCGATAACGCGCTGAGCATTGGGACATACTGCTTATTAGTTTTCCCATCAGCAGAAGTTGAGATCATCATTATAATGGTTTCCAAGGTCGTCAATATCTGGGTGAAGTTGTCGCTAAAGGTATAGTGTTGTCCGTCATCGGAGGGATCAACGTAGAGCTGCACAAAGAGGACGCTTTTGAAAAAGTTGCTCATAGTCTTGAGAATGAGCAAGAGCAATGCGATGTTGGTTTCCTCAATATCGCTTAGACCAGTGGCAACCGCCTTATCTATGACAAGTGCCATATCGGTTTGCACGAGGTCAACGGTGATGAGTTTCGGGACAGCAACTCTCAAAATATCAAACCCGATCAACTTTGACAGAGCAGGCCAATTTTCGATGATTGGCTGAGAAATGTCGTGGATCAATTGTTTCGCCGCTTGAGAGTTGAGGCTGGACAAGGCGCTGAGCGCATTGGAAATCTGCGACTCTGTGAATTGATCTGACGACGGGACCAGGGCATTGAGTTTACGCAACCCCTTTTCCAATTGTGCTATATTGAAATCTGGGAATTGGATATAGGTGTGAATAGGAAGAGTCGCAACTTGCGCTTCGTGGACATCCGCATATGGATTGACAGTAGGCTGTGTCGAGTCCAATGAGACGCCCTCGGTATTTTTGGATATGAAGCGAACGACTTCCTCGCAATACAGTTGCGGTAATTCGTGCTGGGCCAAGAACCGCTCCGCAGCTGCATAGGGGTTCTCATTGCTATTGTAGGGTAATTTCAACGGGGGTTTGCCGTCCTCGATATCAACATCAAAAACGTAATCCCATTCTTTTCCATCCAAGGACTTTTTCGTGTCGGACAGAGCCTGGCCAACAACATCGCCTACCTTGACCCATTGATTGCCCAGCCATTGGTGGGCCTCAATTACTCCGGTAGCGTTTTTAATGACCAAGATCTGGCCCTCATCTTTCCCTTGCAGTTGCAATGCCTCTGGGCCAGGTAAATCCGACTTTTTCAAGTCGTCAAGCGACAGTTCTGAAATACTCGAGTTTTCCACTGCGGTTTTGAAGGCATCGAGTTCCTCGGGCGAGGCGGTTCTAGATTCTTGGCGAGTGAACACGCGAGCAATATGATCTGAGCCGCCAGCGACAATATCGTCATTTGAGAACGCTGTAACTGCCCACACAGAAATGCATGGCAATGTAATGACCTGGATGGCTGAGCCATTGCGCCAGACGCGGATCGTGCGGTCTTCACCGGCAGATACAATATCGCCATTACTCAAGCAGGCCAAATCGTACACGAAGGAAGAATGGCCAGATAATGTGCGGACGAGCGATTTCAAAGCAATGTCCCAGATCTTTATGGTGCCATCATTCAGAGCTGATGCGAACTGACGATTGGGCAAAACCAAGAGTTTGCGCACAACATCTTTATGACCAGTGAAGGTGGCCACGACCTGATCACGATGCCACAACTTGATGGTGCGATCCGCGGAGCATGTCAAGTATTCCAGGTCGCCCAATGCCTTTGCGTACCACACTGAGGACTCGTGGGCGATCAAATTATATTTGACGGCGCATGTATCGAAATCCCAAACTTTCGCAGTTTGATCCCACGAAGACAGAACGAGTTCATCATGGGAGAAATCGAGTGCACAGACATTGGCTTCATGACCTACGAATTGGAACAGCCCAGTGTCATTAGTGGGAAAATCGGCAGAATCCAGGGAGTTTGAAACATAAATCACAGCATCGTTACCAGCGGCAGCGACCATGGGATTGGCAGATTTAGAAATACAGGCAACTGAATTGATAAAGGCACCAGTTGGCGATCTAAAGATATTTCTTGGAACGAGGTATGCATGGTGAGGATCCCATGCCTTGACGGTACCATCACGCGAGGCAGTGAACACAGTGTTATCATCTGCAATGGCGATATCACGCACATCTTTTTCATGACCGATAAGTGTAGCACTAAGCTTGAAAACGTCGTTATCATTTTCACCCATACTCGGATAAGTGGCGGGTGTTACCGTTGCCGATCCACCAGAACCAGCACTGAATTGTTTTTTCTTACATCCTATCAAGAGGAGCTTAGTCAACGATCGACACCCGAGAGTCTACGGGATAAGGCAATGTTTAAGGTTGAGACGAGTCGGGCCGGCTTCTCCGATACCGCGAAAGCGAGTGACGGGGACAAGGAGCGACGCTCACACCGACAAGTTGATTGAACGAGCAATCCTTTCGTAGAAAATAGGGCGTGTTGTGGGTAAGATTTCCATTCGAAAGCGTAACCCCTCCTTTCCAGCTGCTTAGAATCATGTTGGACTGTTGGACCACCAGATTTTTTACAGGGAATTTACGAGTAGAATGCCAGCAGTGGGCTGGCTTTCATTACAGACATCGAGGCAAGGAGGAGGATTTCTTGGCAAGGAAAAAGTAGCGTTTGGGTCACACGATGATTAATGATTTTTGCAACCGTTCATAATGCAGTTGTAAAGAGTTACTAGATGAGCCTTCACATATATGGATATCCGGCTGCTATAGTAAAATTAACCTCCAACATGAAACCGATGGAACCACCTGAAACTCACAGCTTGTGTCCAGTCCACGTTGGGAGTGACCCCGCACGCGTCCTGCATCCTCTTGTCTTTCCAATAGAATTTAGCCCACATCGTTTAAACTTTGGTTTGTGACACGCGTCGGCTGTGGGATAAATTCAGAGGTGAAGATTCCAGAATCCGCCTTGGGAATTCCGCTACGCATTACACTCCGTTCGAAAATGCCAAAGAAGGCTTCAGGTGGTTATTACGCCGTGGCCAATGGCCGCAATGCCGGCGTCTATCGTACATGGGCCGATTGTCAAGCCCAGACTAACCAGTATTCAGGCGCTGTCTTTAAGAAATTCGACACCGCTCTGGCAGCTCAGTCTTTTATGACCTCCGGTGTCAGTTCTTCCCGGTCCTCGAATTCGTCTGCTGCTCCTGTGACTTCAAAGAGTACTAGTTCTGGTGGCTCCAGTAGCTACAGTGGTTTTGGTGGCGGCTATAGTGGTGGGTATAGCAGCGGCTATGGTGGAAGCTCCTCTCTGGTGTCGACATCATCGTCTTCTTCCAGTAAGCCTGCTTCCTCGCGCTCGACTATACATTCTACCCCTTCACTCAAAACTTCGCTTGAAGCTTCCAGGGGTGCCCCCAGTCAGTATCGCAAGCCTGCTTCCGGCGTTGCCGCACTGAAGCCCGTGGTTGTCTATACAGATGGCGCCTGTAGAGGCAACGGACAGAAATCGGATTGTGCGTCGGGCTACGGTGTCTACTATCCTGCAGGGCACAAGCCTGATGCCCTGGTACCTATCAGTTCCGGGGGCACAAATCAGCGCGCTGAATTAATGGCCGTCAAACATGCATTGACCGATGCGGCGAACGATCTTGCCTCCGGCTCGAAGCCGTCCTCAAAGTACGAGATCCGTTCGGACTCAAAGTATGCCATCGATTCCATTACCAAGTATTCGGAGAATTGGTCCAGGAATGGCTATAAGAGTGCCAGTGGTGGTGACGTCAAGAACCAGGATATCTTGCGCGACGTTGTATCCACATATAACTATGTCAACTCAAAGTATGGCGATGCAGGTTTGGGCCTGATTGATTTGGTCCATGTCAATGGCCACAGTGGTGAGGTTGGCAATGACCATGCTGACAGATTGGCAAACGAGGGCGCAGATCTACTGAAGTGATGCACTCACGGGCAGATTGTTTGTGTATTCGGACCGAAATTTCGTGTCTCCACGTCCATCTTTTTCCAAGTTCGGAGCCTGCTCCTTGGGTCTTGTGATGGCCTCTTTACTAGTATCAGTGAAAGTGTTTATTTTTTGTCTTTTGTTCGTGGCAAGATTTTTAGAATTTGCAGCCAGTTCTAATAAATTTCCTGTTGTTAATCGCCCTTAGTATTGGGGAAAAATGGTCAAGTCAGCGGTTTCTTCAACTGTCAATGCAGAAACTATTGAACCATTCCAGAGAATGCATGCTAATTCAAATGAAAAAAAGCACTTGAACCTAGATTGTGGCATCAGGGTGACAAATCGAGACAATATCGATAGAGCAATTGCTTCTTTTCTTTGATGCGAAATGTTGCAAATCTCAAGACATTCCTGGATCGCGTCTTGGCGCGACCTTTGCTAGGGCTTTTTTTTCTTTTGGACCCGGGGTATATCGCTATCTTCATGGGTCGCGTTCAATTGGTCATAAACTTGTCGACCGACTAAACACATGACAGAAATGGTGGGACCAGCTATCAATGTATCGCTGAGCAACACATAATGTCCATTGGGATGTAAAATATATTGAACAATATGCCCGTCGTGGCGAGATGCCACCACATAGAAAGATGCGAATTTGGGCTCCGATCCGGGCAATACTTGTGGCCCGCGCACCACTTTTATATCCGTCGCTGGCCCCAAATTCATATCGGTAAAAGTGCAAACCTCTTGAAACGTTTCAAAGGCGACGACTCCGACTTTGGATATGCCGTCTGAGTATACGAACAAGTGCTCATGGCTCAATCGCCCCGCTATTATAATGGGGAACCGTGAGACTTGTAGTTGTTCCCGCTTGGTAGGACTGCTGAAATCATACATAATCAATTGTCCGAGTTGTGTGCCGCATACAATCTTTGCGCCATGCATACAGAATGATGCTTGCCAACAATACATACAATGAGAGAATGAACCGGGATATGAGTGTTGATGGTCACATTGCGGTGCAGTCCAGAAATGATGGAGCGCCAATGGCTTGCAAGCGGGGTTAGCAAGGACTCGCCTGGGAATCGGGTCCTGGCTGCTTGATATATTGTTGTTTGTTGCCCTCGGTTGAGATGAGTTTGGTTCTCTTGTTGCGCCACTAATATTGTCAATTTCAACACATTTTGTGGGGAATCTGAAATGGGCCGCCAATTCAGATTCACTGCGCCCCGTTGGATGGATACAATATAGTTTGAGGTGATTATTGGGTCCTGCAGCCGCAAGAACCAATCTTGAGGAGATAGTTTGCTCGAAAACTTTAACTTGAGAAACTGGCCCTGCAATCATATGAACCAGAGTACCTGCTTCGCTATCATCATGAATCAAATCGCGAAAAATGAGTCGCCCTCTATATGAACAAGTGTATAAATATTGCTTGACGCAGCCAATAGCCACTAGCTCGTCGCGTGCGCTCGAAAGGGTATTTCGATATTCACGCAAAAGCTTATACCGGTGAATCCGCTTATCCCCCAGAGTCCGTCTTTTGCTCCGTGAGAATAGCCGTACAAGCCCACCAGCATGTGCAATCACTATATAATCTGTCAGTGCCACTATTGCGCGCAAAATTTGAATCACAGGCGAGGTCGAGGCCCCGCAGAACCTGTTTTTGAATGTGAAGCGGATATGGCCGTCGCTAGAGCGCACTAGAGAAGCCACTGGACGTTGTTAGTGAGGGCATCGACTTTCACGCTCGATGACGGTCACATACCCCAAACCCCGTCGTTTTTATAGCTGGATACCAAAATATTCATCCACTTTGACCCCGAGAATCCAAAGAACCTCCTGTTCTCGAGGTAAATGTGGTCGCGAAGAGCGGGGTCGAAAGACACGTGCGAAGGGCGGGGTCCCAACCGGAATAGGTGAATGCATCCGTTCAAAGGACACAGACAGCAAAATACTAAATAAAGTAAATTTGGGTTTGTTATACAATGACACCTAGTCTATATGGCCTTCTCCAACATGCTTTCTCTGGCAGGGCCAGTGCCGACCCATTGAATAGGCACTTGCAAGTAGTTTTCGATAAACTCCAAGTATTTCTTGGCGTTCTCGGGCAATTCGGCATACGATTTGATGCCGGTGATATCTTGCTCCCAACCAGGTAAAGTCTCGTATTCGACGACAACTTTTTCCAATTCCAAAAGATCTTCAGGGAAACTGGCCAACTTCTTGCCGTCGATCGAGTACGACACCCCGACCTTGATCTCTTTGAAGGAATCCAATACATCGAGCTTGGTGATGTTGAGCGAAGTATAGCCATTGATCAAGGAGGAGTAGCGGAGAACAACCAAGTCCAACCAACCACAACGTCTCTTACGGCCGGTGGTCACACCGAATTCAGCGCCAATGTCTTGCAACTTTTCTCCATCGGCGTTCAATTGCTCGGTGGGGAACGGTCCCTCTCCGACACGGGTGGTATACGCTTTAACCACACCGTATACGTTACCAATAGCCTTTGGCGGAATACCCAAACCGGTCAACACCCCTCCAATACCAGTGCTGGAAGAGGTTACATAAGGGTAGGTACCATAGTCCAAATCCAACATGAGAGCATTGGCACCTTCCACGAGAATCTTCTTCTTGTCGGCAATAGCAGAGTGCATAAACTCGACCGAGTCGACCACAAAAGGACGCAACTGCTCGCGGTACTGTGCGTAACGCTTCAATTCGGCCTCGGCATCATACTCGAATTCACCATAACGAGCCATTCTGGAGGCCACTAAGCGGTAGTAACGAGTCTTGAAGTCTTCCCAAGCCCGGGGATCCTCGGAGACCAAGTGGTGGACACGGATACCAGAGCGAGATGCCTTGGTCGAATAAGTGGGACCAATGCCCTTACCGGTGGTGCCAATAGACTTTTTGTTGACCAGCAATTCTGCTTCCTTCAATTTATCGGTACGCTGATGAAAGTCAAAAACCAAGTGAGCACGAGAGCTGACCTTGAGACGGTCACGGCAGAACAAGCCCTTCTTCTCCAAGTTCTCCAACTCCTCAAACAAAGATGGAACGTGGATAACAACACCGGAACCCACAATGTTCTGACAGTTAGGATTTACCAAACCAGACGGCAACATGTGGAAATCATACTTGGTCTTTCCGACCACAATAGTGTGGCCGGCATTGTTTCCACCCTGACAGCGAGCACAGACGTCGATATTGTCACACAAGACATCGACCAACTTGCCCTTACCTTCATCGCCCCACTGGGCGCCTAATACAACGTCACACATTGATTAATCAGTAGAAATATAGGGTATATAGGTGAACGAGAAAACTCCCGTTAAAAGGAGATAAATTTTTCGCGAGGCGAGACAAGCGGGCGTTTTATAGGGAAAGGCCCATTGGCCCCCATTTTTTTTTCCCGGCTCGGTGATAATGATAATTAGGCGGGCGACACATGTTTGCGGTTCAGGCACGCTTGCCCTGTGGGTATAGCGAGCGCACCACGTCGCCCCTAGACTGTTCGTGTGGGAGTGAGCCTGAAGAAAGAGTTTTATTCTCGATCATTTGACGTAGAATTCCTGATAGTAAGATGACATGCTCAGTTCGATCTTTGATTGGATCCCAGTCAAAAGTGTTGGCGTTGCAGTGACTCTTTTTTTTTTCAAGCCTCTGGATTTCCACGCTGGCTGTTGTAAAGATACTCCCGACACTGAACGATTGCACAGGATCCCCTGGATGATCGAGGTATGTCTCGCGCCACGTTAAAGTTAAATCGATGTTGGTTGAAGTGGAACTCTTTAAATTGGCATGGATCATTGGAACTCGATTTCACTATGGCAAGCAGAATGCTATGATTCGAATATATGGTAATAGTCACTATACGTATATAATATCCTAGTTCAACTTGGCCAAGATGGCGTTGGTGAACTCGGTGGTCAGGGATGAGCCACCAATGTCGGCGGTTCTGACCTTCTGCTCGGCGAGAACATCGTAAGTGGCCTTGGAAATTCTGTCGGCCTGTTCATTGAGACCCAAGTGACGCAACATCATGGTGGCAGAAAGGATCATGGCAGTGGGGTTGGCGGTGTTCTTACCTCTGATGTCCAACCCAACATGACGGCAGCCGGGCTCGAAAAGAGCGTACTCACGGCCAAAGTTGGCACCGGGGACAACACCGGGGCCACCGACCAAGGCAGCACCAATGTTGGACAAGATGGAACCATACAAGTTAGGGGTGACGAGAACGTCAAACTGCTGAGGGTGAGCGACAGCTTGCATTGATGCGTTATCGACAATCAAGTCGTTAACGGCGATACCGGGGTAGTCCTGACCAACGTCCTTAACGGTTTGTCTGAACAAACCATCACCCAACTTCATAATGTTGGCCTTGTGGATGGCGGTGACGGTCAGTCTGTTGTTTTTGCGGGCAAAGTCGAACGCAAACTTGGAGATGCGCTCGGACTTGAAGCGGGTCATAATCTTCAATGACTCGACAACACCAGGGAATGAGGAGTGCTCTAAACCAGAGTATTCACCCTCGGTGTTTTCACGAACAATTGCGAAATCAACATCATTCAAGCGGGACTTGACACCGGGGATGTTCTTGACCAAGACCAAGGAAGCGTAAATGTCCAACTCCTTACGCAATGCAACGTTGAGTGAGTGAGAAGAAGGACCGGTGGGGGTGTAAAGAATACCCTTCAAGCCGACCTTATTGCGCTTGAGAGATTCGACGGCCTGAGTGACGCCTGCAGCAGCATCATCATGACCCGAGACATCGACAACGTCCCAGTCGATAGGGACGCGTTGGTCCTTGAAGATAGTCTTGACCGAGTCGGTGATCTCTTGACCAATTCCATCACCGGGGATCAAGGTAACAACGTAGGTACCGCCATACTTTTTAGGAAGGACGGCTTCTGGGGACGCGAATGAAGAGAGCGAACGAGCAACGGGCTAGATTGTTAGAATGGAATTAATCAGGAGATTGCTCATGGCCTAGTACGTACAATAGAAGAAACTCTCTTGAACATGGTTGAAATGGATGAGAAAAGTGGTAGAGTCCTCGGAAGCGTTCCCGGAAATATTCAAAAAAGTTCGCTCAAGGTAGAGTACTCGGGATTAGCGATGATGGGCTCGATGCAATTTTTTTTCTTCCTTCCATTAGACCTCGGCCTATTGATTAGCAAGCTGATTTGATCTACAGTCTTGATCTAGCTAAACCACTATCTATATAGATTGTTTTCCCTGAATCTGCTATACAATCCATATAAACCTTTTGATCCAACCGATGGTTCTGATTGGCTGGTATGATGCAGGATACGCATCCAATACGATTTTTTTTTTGCAGCACGATCACGGGAATGAGGATCACCATAATGCTTTCCCAGCTTCGTTTGAAAGTTTCACAAGAACTTGGCCACGCTAATACCAAGACGGTCCGTGCCAATGCCAAGCGCGCACTCGCGAAACACAATGCCGTTCTTGCTTACAAAAGGATGCAAGAAACTCCTTCGATGCGTACAGTAGATTCCAAAACTGTAGAGTTGGAAAAGGCAGTAGCATCTGCCGAGGGATCGGCACTGCCGGAGTTGCTTCAAATTCTCGCGGAAGCTGGGCCCCAGCCGTCTCAGCGTGAGATTTCCCGAGTCAAAAATATTGCCGCGTTTCTCGAAAGTCAGCGTGTCTACTTGGAATTACTCGAAAGGTATAACCCCGGTATGAGGATTGACCAAGGCGAAAATGTTCAAAGAAGCGCGCAGAGGGTAGGATTGCTGGTTCCTCCGGGAAAATTTTCATCGAATTGATTCGATAGGGCCGCATAAAATGAGTCTCTGCGTCACCACAACACAATTGATACCACACAACCACGCCGAGCGAAATGCCTAGGCGAGCAACAATCCGTCGACGCAGCAAAGCCGAACGGGAATTTCCCACGATTCGATGAAACTCATATGACCCCTATTCTGGAAGTGTGGGGTAATCACGACCTCTGCGGTGTCATATCGCTCTGAACGATCAAGAAGAATGCTGGTCTTTGTTCTGATTCCGATCGTTGTACGGTTCAATTCTTTACAAAACCGGATATGTAGTCTATGTAAGGTCACACCCCACAACCTAAACGATCGTTTCAGTTAATTAGGGCGTTTAGAAATACAGGACACATGTGCGGGAGCACGTTCATTTATGTGGCATATTGAATTGAGTCGCATGCGTGTGTCGTTCAGCATGGTATTTTGGAGGTATAATCTATGAGAATTGTCGTTTCTTTTTGCAGTGCGATGGAGCTGTCAGCACTTGCTGAAGCACTCCATCGTCAGGCTCTTGGCGTCGCTTCAAATTTGCGTTACGTGTCAAGATGGGTTGATGCGATGCCTTGACAAGTATGTTTTCCCGATGGAACTGGCGTAGGGCCTCGACCATAATAAGGTCGCTGTAGTAATTGGAGTTGAAAGATGGCATGGAGGGATGTTTCGTTGCAATGAAATCGAGGGCAGCGCTGGCGCTTATATTATATGAGTCGATGACATACGAGCATGCCAAAGCGGTAGCTCGAGTGTCAACACCTGATGCGCTCACTAGAAGCACTTGCAATGATGGATTGATATGCATCATTAGTTTGGTTAGGCGAACAAGACCAAATAGACTTGCTTTGATGTTACCGGTAAGTATGGGCAGAGAGAGGGCACTCACGAGTGAATCAGGGCTATCATGAATGAGCTGGGTGGCATTGGGATTGAAACGATAGAAAGAGTCGACATAATTGCGCAAGATGCGGCTGAACCGACGGGCAAACTCGCGCTCCAAGTCGGCGCATTCTTCCAGAGGGGTAAAGTGAGGATCGAAGGAGAGCGCCAAAACATCCGACGAGAGCAGGGAGCACTGGGGCGCTGCCAAAAGATGCAAGAAGGGAGCAGTTGAATCGCAGTTGATGATGACCTTGATATTTTGCAGATCCAAAAAGTCAGCATGACCAGATTCAAGAGCTGAGTACAGCCCAGACCAGAGACCTGGTGCGATCTCAATGGGTAGCGAATGCATAGTAGCGGTAGAGCTTTTTCGGAAGAGAATCGATCAAGTTGCGAAATTGCAAAGAAATTAATGGAAAGGGAAGAAGCAGTGACGTGAATCGAATACAAAAAGATTCGATGAGAGGGGCAAGTTATTCAAGAGAGAAATAAAGTTGGAATAGAGCGCCAGGTATTAAAAAGTCATCCACCAAGAACAGTCCGGGTAGGCGATGCTTGCAGCCGAATTCGACTGCGAAAAAGAATAGTGCAGGCCCCCGGCGGAAGAAAAAAAAAGCCTGTTCGAGTAATGGAGCATTGCAGCCGCCGGCCAAAGAAATCGGCTTGTACTTACGGTCTGGCCCTCTTGAACAATATTTTTTATATAGAAGATTCGTGACTGAATTGAGGTGTCCTCATGACGAGGGGGTGGGAGGGGGCATGGCCAAGCCGATGCTAGGCGTGTGAGACCCAAAATCATGCTCGTATACTGGATACCCCCACGGACAGAATCGTCGCAGCCTCGCAACCTCGCAGTCTAACAACGGCCCAATGTTGGGGATCTGGCACGTGATCAGAGGGGCTGTCCCCCGCCTAAAGCAACCACGGCAAGCTCTGACCATAAGTCGCTATACGACAGTTTTAACAACAACAACTACAACTATTACAATGTTTCAACCCCGTGCTATTCGTCTAGCTTCTAGAGTCAAACCCGTGTCGATTTTGCGTGGGTTCAAATCCTCTTTCCACACGACGAAAGCTAAACCTCTTGTGTCGAATTCCTCTTCTCGTATGCTCTTGGGTTTGGCTTCCGTCCTGGGGTTTTCAGCGCTAGCACTCGGTTCTTTTCTGAACCCCATACTCAATAATGCCGCCATTCGCCTGAACCTGGCCCCCGTGTTTGACTCCGCCCCTCATTCAAAGACTAATGGTAGGTTCTACCTCAATTATCAGGAGTTGACCATCGGTTCCGTCACCGGTATGGTTTTGGGCATAATTATTGGCAAAATCTCTTCCATGTTGGTCTTTTTGGGCTTATCCTCCTACTTTTTGATCCAATTCTTGGAACTGCGCAATATCATTACCATCCCCTGGAACTCTATTATTTCAGTTGGCAAAGAACGCATCAACGTCAAGGATTTGGTTTTCAACAACGTGAACTTCAAAATCGCATTTGTTCTGACATTCTTAATCGCAGCGTTTAATGTTTGAGTCTCGTGAGCAAGGTTTCGATTTCGGGGTCGCCTGACCTCAACAACAGGACCTTTTTCGAAATCCAACTCCGAGTATTGTGCCCCACAACGGGTGCGTTATAAGAACCAGCGGTATCCCTGAACCTATACAGCCCCTTATGCTACGTACTCAGTATGTATTCGTATGTTTCGCTTAGACTTTGAACATTCCTGCCCTTTGGTATCCTCCATCACCTCCCCCGCGCAAACGTGGTTTTTGTCTCGCAACTACAATTGCTCCGGCGCGTGTCCTGATATGTCTTGAAAATTCCAATCATGTATTGTATAATCTATGCACAAATCTAATCCCGTCAAAACCTCATGCTTTTGGCATCTCGGCAAAGACATCAAACGAGCCAGTACCAACGTTCGAGAGTTTACCCACAACAATGCGTGCAGATGGTGACTCCAAGTCTTCCCTCTCGCCATCCAATACCGCCTTAGTCAAGAATTGACAGGTGGTCTCATAGGACATTTTCATAAATGCAGATGTTGAACTATCAATGCCCTGTCTGTTGAACGCCAAGTATGTTCCCTCTCGTGTCATCATATCTCCAAGCAAGTCCAAATGCCTGCTGGAAACACTAATACCGTATGTGTCGAAAACCCTATAGATTTCGTTGACAATAGTGTTCCGTGCGGCCTCGACACCGTACGTCTCCAATACCTTCGCTATATCGTTAGACGTTATGCGATTGACGTCGATGAACTCGTCTTGGTCCCACATGGCCTTGAAGTTGACTCCCTCGGTGGTGAGGATACGCTTGCCGTCGGCACCCGGCTGGGGTCTCAAACAACGACCGATCAGGGGAATCTCTCGCACAACAACTTTACGGCAGATCTCCTCAACAATGTTGACCATTAACAATTTTTGAGTCTCGTTACCGTCCATCTCAATGACAAAGTTACACCATTCACCCTCCTCGTCATCAAAATTATACAGAGTGATAAGCAGGTGTGATGCTACCACCTCAGCTTGACGGTCTTTGGCAGTGCGAGACATTGGTGCCGGGGCGTCCTTCATCTCCACATCATCATTGTCAGAGTCAGAATCGGAGCCTGAGTCGGGCAGCAGGTCATCATCCATGCCGCCCTCATCGTCGCTCGTGTCCTCACCCTTCTTCATGGCTTCGATCTCATCATCATCAGGACCATCATACAGAACAGCTTGTTTGCCCTTGGCAGGCTTGCCCTCATCTTCTTCGTCTTCTTCCACATCATCTTCCACATCCTCCTCCACGAGTCTGGTGCTGAGGGTCTCCAAATCCGTTTTACCGGCAGATGTACCAATTGTGGGCATGGCATCGGGCTTCTTTTGCTTCTTCACCTCCTTAACAATCTGGGATTCCAAGGCATGCAAAAATTGGCGGGCGATAACACTCTCCAAATATTCAGGAGTGATATCGTACTCCTCGCGGTATTCGCGGTTAGTATAGAACCTGAGCGAGATATTGTATGAGCGGGAATTCAGACCGTCTTCTCGAGTTGAAGTAGTTTCAGTGATCATAACCCGATCAATAAACTCAGAGAAAACCACACGTGCCACAGACTTGCGGAATGCATCGGCCAAGTCGTCAATGACATCGTCCAAAATGGGTAAAGTCATTTGCGGGGTCTTTATAGCAGCCGAGGCAGTCATGATGATTTCTCTCATACGTGGGATACCCAACGTCACGTTGGCAGCACCGTGACCTGCGAAATGGAACGTGTTCAACGTCATTTGGGTGGAAGGCTCCCCGATCGACTGCGACGCAATAATACCAACCGACTCTCCAGGGTTGACGAGAGAACGCATATATTTGAGCTGCATCAATGCGCGGAACTTCTTTTCCGTCAACTTGCCGGTTGACTTGGCCTCCTCCTTCGTTTTAGCGAAAATTTCAGGGTTATTTGTGATAAAAGTCTCCAACTTGTTCTGGAACTCTTCGGAAACAGACCCAAGATACTTGCTGGGATTGTAAACCGACAACACAGGGTCATATTTGAGGGTCTGCTCGTAGTGAGGCAAACTCTCTTGCTTCTTGGCACTCTTTCGGGCCTTCTTGGCGTATGACAACGCAAGGTCGGTGTCCAAGTTTTGCGTCATCTCGCCTGGGTTGTATTTGGCCAAAAGAGCATCATAATTCTCCGCGCAGAACTTGAATTGATTCATGTGCGACATCTTGGTGACGTCGATTGAATCACCACCATAGATAAATTGGATCAAAGAACCGTCACCGTCACGAACAGTGTTGTCGTAGCTGACATGAACACCTTCCAACTGCTTGGTCAAACAACGCTGCAAGTATCCTGATCTCGATGTTTTCACAGCAGTGTCGATTAAACCTTCACGACCGGCCATACAATGGAAGTAGTATTCCTGAGGGCGAATTCCAGAGTAAAATCTACCCTTGATGTAGCCACCAGCACGAGCGTCGGTTTCGAAGGATTTGAACGATGGTAAAGTCTTACCTGATACCATAACTGGGACACGACGACCTTCCAAAGCTTGTTGACCTAACAAACACATAATCTGAGAGACATTGACATTGGATCCCTTGGCTCCAGAAAGGGCCATCGATTGCATGGCATTTTGAGGGAAGCGTTTCATAGTTCCGTCAGGAACACACTTGGAAACAACCTGTGAAGTGATGGTGTTGACCTTGGATTGTGTGACTGCGTCCAAAATACCCAACTTGTTATCGTCACGCAAAATTTCCTCGAGGCGCTTCAACAACTCTTCATCGGTGCTCTTGGTGTCAGATCCCATGTTGGTGACTTCGGCGGCTGCAGCGCGACCAATGTCAACCGACTGAGTCAAGATTTCATTTCTCCATGCATTGCCTTCATCTGTCAAGCGCAAATCGTCCATACCACATGTGAGCGCAAACATCATATTGTAATTGGTGAAAAGTCGGCCCAACACACTCAAGGCTTTGCCGGCAATAGAAGGGCCGTAAACTTCATGCAACGAATGGATGATCCCGAACTGAGAAGCACCATACTGCGATTTGTCCAAAATACCACATAATAATTCACCATTGTGGAAAACAACCTCGTTCTCGTTACTTTCAGCACTCCAGTAATCGCTCTTGATCTTGTTCTTGGAAATCAAGTTGATTCCAGGAACGTCGTCGGGCTTGATGTTGAGCAAGATGGTGGTGATGATCTGTTTACCGCTCCACAACGGTTGCGGCTTCAAAATAGCGGGTCGAACGGTCACAATCTTGGTCTTGGTGGTGTGACCATCTTCAGGTCGAATGCATCCATATACAAGTTGTTGATACTCTTCTCGAGTGAAGAAACTGTCTTGACTAGTAAGCCACACACCAGCAGAAATGTGATCTTGAATCAATCCTCTCAATGGAGCTCCAGAGGTTGGCGTGATGTACTGCGAGTCAGTGTTCGCCAAGTTGAGTGCTTCTGCCTTGGCGTTCTCGTTTTGAGGGAAATGCATGTTCATTTCATCCCCATCGAAATCGGCATTGTAAGCACCAGTATTGGCGTAGTGTAAACGCAAGGTCTTTTCGCCAGGCAATACCCTGACAATGTGACCCATCATGGATGCCTTGTGCAATGTTGGCTGACGGTTCATGAGTACCACATCTTTATTCTTGATATGACGGAAGACCTTCTTGTTGACCACAGTTGAACCGTTTGAAGGGGTCATCAATTGGTTGGCGGCTGCTTTGCGTTGCTCCAAAGACATGCCTATCAAAGAGACAAGACGACCATCTTCATCTTGAATCTGGATAGCACCGGGCCATTTATCCGGTCCGTTGATGACTGCCTTCCTCAACTCCTCGGCATTGTGACTGGTGACGGGTTCCGGGTAAGTAAGCTTGACGGCGAAAACAGGGGGCACACCAATCTCATTGGTCTCGATCATTGGGTCGGGTGAAATGACGGAACGAGCAGCATAGTTGACACGCTTGCCCATCATATGTTTTCTGAACAAACCTTCTTTTTTTTCTAATGCTTGCTTGATACCTGGGTTGGGCAACTTACCAGCTTGAGCGTTTTGATTTTTCGTTGAGTCCATAAACGCGTTGACATCATTCTGGATAGTCACAAATGAGTTCATAAGACGATTAAACACAATCTTGCGATCCTCTAGCAGAAGAGAGCCCTTGTGCAAGTTCCCTATTTGATCGTTCAAATCACGGATTTGCAAGTTTGTTTTAAGAATGTTGCCCAACAATTCGTTCTGAGCATTCTCGTGGATATCATCTCCCAACTTGGTGGGAAGACGGAAACGGGTGGGCGGGATCAACAATGCCTGTCTAAAAAAAATATCACCCGAGACATTCTCATTCTGTGTTGGACGGGAGTGGAACACCTTCTGTATGATATCTTGTTCATTTTTGAAAACAGCGCGAAAAATATTTCTCACCTCAGTTGACAAGATATACTTTGAGCCACCTTTATGTTTGATACTGGGTAAGCTATCGCTTGAAGATGTTTTGCCATTGCTGTCAGCACGCACCATGTCGGGGCGATTGAGGCCTTTGACTCGGTTGTTGCTGATCTGGCGATCAGATAAGGCGTTTTCAAACAACTTTGTGTAACCGTCCTTGCGGAAAGAAGGTGAGAACATTCCACAATGATCACATTTCGGGCGACTCAATAAGCGACTGTACAACTTTTTGATCAAGCTCTTCCTTTCCTCGCCCACTGTGGCGGTGACAACACCTTCAGGAGAAGATCTGCCTTCGCTAAGAGCCTTCGCAATAGCAATGTCAACAAAATCCTCGCGCTTTTTCTTCAACTCAGTCTTTGACCTCGAATCCATGGTTTCGGGGCCGCCTTCTTCACCCTCCTCGGCCTCGTCGGCAATTTTGGAGTTCTTTGAGTTGAAATTGTCCAACTCGGTACATTCGACAAGAAGACCGTATTGAACAAGCTTGAGTTTGCATTCAAATAAGTGAGTTTCCATCTCACTCAATTTGAAGTGGTGGCAATAGAGACACGATGCTCGCAAGAAAAGGTACATCTGAGGGAAGAACATTGGGTTGTAAACAGGCACTGGCAACTCAATGTGACCCAAATGACCGGGACAAAACTTCTCGTCCAATCCACAAGTAGCACAAACATTGCGGAGGAAGGAGCCTAGCGCTAAATCGTAGAGACCTCCATTCACAGGATGGCCCAAATTGTCAAATACAACCGGGTTGGATACTTGTTTGGCAGACAATCTACGAATCTCATCATCTGAAAGGACCCCAAAGTCCACCGATGTGATCTCTGTACCTACCGGCTTCGAAATGTCCATGCCTATTCCCTCAGCTTGAAGCGCTCGATTTGTATCGAGATGAGGTCAGGGGAAATTCTATCAATCTGAGATGAGACTCCACTACCAGAAAAAAAATTTACCAAAAAGTCACGTGTCTATGGACTGTACCTCTTTCTCTTTATCTCCTTCTAAATGATCTTGGTTATGCCCTTAGCGATCAGTTTGCCAAGACCTAGACCTCCCTTGCCGACAGTTCCTACTCCTTTCCCGACTCCTTTTCCAACCCCCATACCCACTTGACCGGCCCCGCGAATCACATCCTTACCTGCGCCGGTAATAGACTTCAAGTTCAGGTCCTTGGTCAAATTAATCAAGAATTTGGGTTCGAATGAAAGCTTGAAGTACACTTTGCCGCCATCACCACCATCGGCAGCCTCCAAATCGCAAGTTGCCTCGAGTGTCTCGCCATTTGTGGGAACATTGGACAATAATACTTGCCCGGACCCCAAAAAGTCGTCTGGTTCTGGGCCCATGTCCCAATCCCATACCTTGACGGTCAATACCGAGTCAAACTTATTGAAGACATCGACTGACAGCGTCTCATTCCATGTGGGATTGAGATTATGCTTGACCTTTTTGGAGCACATGAAGAACTCACTATCTGTATTGAGATAAAGCTCGACATATGGGTCTGAGAATCCGCTGCGGTCTGCCGCAGGCAAGTTTTCAGCTCGGAGTAGCTCGACTGTAAGTTCGCCGCAATTTTCGGGTTTGTCCAGCTCAGGAAGCCCAGACTCAAACACAAGTGGGATCCACGAGCATTGGATGTTGACAGCAGCGTGCGATCCCTTCTCGCTCAATTTTATTTCCGCTGGCGCCTCGAACGTCTTGGTCAAGAAGTCCTTGGTTTTCATATTCAACTCGGCAACAGGATTATCTTGACGAGTGTCGTGCTTGCTTTTGACGAGACGGATGCAAACTTTCGACACGTCAATGTCGGTAATCACAGCATCACCAGTACGATCAATGGGACACTCGGCACGTCCGCGGCTCTTTAACTTGTCAGTCACAAAGTCGCAATAGCCATGGTTTTCGAAATAAATTTGGATGTAGTGGCCGTCCTTGAGCGCTCGCGCGTCAACGAGGTTATACATCAAGACTCCCGCTTTGAATTCAAGCAGCTGTTCTATGGTCAACTTGGGTTTCGCGTCGTCGGTATTTGACTCCTGATCTTGTTCCTCAAGCAACTGTTCCTGCTTCACGTCTGCTTCAGACTTGATCCCTAGCTTGGACATTCCTACCACCTTACTGGCGGGTTCGCGATTCAGTTTGCGATGCAGCTCTTTCTCCTCTTTGCGTTTCTTTTGCTGCTTCTCGTCTTCCTCATCCCGTTTATCCTGTAACGTATATACTGGCAAAGCCGGGTAGAAGGACAAGGCATAATTGACCGTACCCTTGGGTCCCTTCTTGTGGATTAATTTCAGCAGGAGACGGCGATTGTCCACGTTTTCGACCCACTCACCGCGATCATCTTTCGATATAACACCGTTGAGTCGTACGTCAAAGGAACCAAGTGTTCTGTCGGCCTGACGGCGCTCCAGATCCATTGCCTCGATGGTCAAACGCTGATTGGGCGATGATACCGTGATGTAATGGACTTCATTCCACGTCGGATTTAGAGTTGAGGGGTTGTAATTGGTGCGCAGGCGCTGGAATCCGTTCAACATGAGGCGCGCGTAAGGATCGACTTTTCCGATATGTTCCAAGTTTCTCAAATCCTCGGCATTGAAGATCGAAACACGAATGGCGCCGATGGGCGGAGTGTAACCACCAGCACCAGCACCTCCTTCCAAGGCAACAGGCTTCCATGCCGCCTCCAAACGAATATCCCCTCCATTTTTTAGGGGGTACCATGTCAGTTCCACTTGAGTTGAGTCGATTGCCTGGTTCAAGGTGCAATTGATTTGCCCCAATAGTTGGCCGGATTTGTCCTTGATCAAGATCTTTACTCTTGCTCTTGCCTTGTTGCTGATGATCACTTCATTGTTGACATTCCAAGAAGGCAGCGTATTTTTCTTTCTCATTGGCGTTTGAATAGCCTTCGAGTTATTAACAAAGAGCTCAGCGTAAATATTGGAAAAATTGTCGCTCAAATTTCGGGCGCCGATCAACTTCAAGTTCACGATTCCGGTGTTCAAATCAGGTGGCGGGGTGACAGCTCCGTCCGCGTGACGAATTGAATTGATAACACCCATAAAGTGCAAGTCGAAGCTCAAGTCACCGACTGGGATGTTATTGCGCATGAATTGTTCGTTGATGTTTTTCAAGACATTGTTTTCTCTGAGTTCCTCCAAGTCGAATTGGATGGAACCTATTGGCCGATCTTTCCTGACGTCGTTATGGTCGATAAGAGTGATTTGGAGAGGCTCCGAAAGCGAGTTCACAGTGATATAGTATGTTTCATCCCATGAAGGATTGCTGGTGTTGTACTGAATGGAAGTTTGCGCCAAAATATCAGCGAGAAACCCGATTGTCAAGTAAGGATCGATTGTAGAATTGAGTCCGCCAAACCCTTTGACTCCTGATGCACGTTTGCAGCGGATAGCTAGGACACCGATCGATGAATTCAATGAATAGCCTTCCATTAATTGTTGCACATTGAGTTCGAATGAGAGAGGCGAAAAAAGCATTGGGCCCAAGTACTTTTTGATCATTTCATTTGCGAAGTTGAAAAGGCCAGGAAAATTCAATACTTCTGGATTGAAAATCGAGTCTCCAAGCAATCTTGAATCGAAATCAAACAGTGGTGGTTCCAAAAGTGAGACCTTAACGGTCTCTACGTGTGGAAACGAAGGCGTAATGCGGAGCCGAACCCTGACGAGGCCTTTGAAAGCGCATCCCGCAACGCTCACTGGAAGTGACATTCCGAAAACTTTGGCTGCAACCACAACTTTCTGGTCAACAAAATTCTTGCGTTGTTTAGTATTGGCATCCTCCAAGGAATTGGGCATGAATGAGAACCCCCAATCCATCACAACGACATCATCGTCACTTCCTGGGATTGTCCTGACCATATCGATTCTAGGGGGTTTGGTGCCCAAGGTGAAGGTATCGATCCAAAGCTCGGCAATAAATTTCGGGATCGGAAGCGAAGCCAAGGTCTTATTGACTTCCTCGCAAATCAATTGAGAGACCAGGGGTTCCAGAAATTTCCACGACTTTTCGAAAACGACATTAAGCCAATCCATGGTTTCGTAATCATTCTCGATAGCTTTGATAGAGAACTCACGTTGTGCCTCCTTCCGTACAAGTGCTCGGTATTTCTTCATGGATGTTCGATACAACATCAGGAACAGAATGATCACGAAGAACAAGGGCCCTGTTGAAAAGCCGAACCAACCAATAACCCAAGAGATCAAGGCACCCCCCACCAAGTATCCAACATTATGATACCACTCGCCATACATCACTGAAGGCAAGTACTTGTCTAAGATACTTGGGGTGGCACTCAAATTAGCCAATTTATCCATCTCAGTCAAGGCGTCCATAGCCTCCCATCCACCGACTTCCCTCCAGCCGCGAAACGTGGTTATCCCGGCCATTCTTGGAGGTGGTTTGGTGGTTACGCCTGAAAGATCGTAGTCCGGAGATGGCACTAGAGTTTCCTCACGAGGTGCTGGAGACAACTCTGCATGGTGCTCAGAAGGACCTCGCGAGACTTTTATTGAGTTTTGACCCTTGACGTCGGCATCGATCGCGACCGCGTCGTCCATTACCTTAGCAACATCTTCAGGATCCTCTATAGAGACCTGCTCTGCTGGTTCAAGAAGATCATTTGGCTCAAACATTCAGTTAGTAGTGATCTCACACACATGATTGATCTAAGACATACATTCGTGGACGCTGGAGCATCTGACATTGCTTGATCTTGGTCTATGAAAATGTGGCCTCGCCAGTTAGCAACTTGTACCAACCAAAAGATTCACCAGTGTTTGTATGCAGGTGCTATGACGTCATTTTGACGGTACCAGAGATCTGTACTGCAGTTGAATTTGGAAGATTAGGGTGTTGCCAAAGTCTATGGTATGTGAGTACTATTTATGATTCGCTATACGTCTCAGCAATGTCCACGAGCAGTAGTAAATATTCCTTCTTTATTAGAGCGTACTCGTCAAGCTGATACAAATCGCTCGGACGAGCTCCTTGTCGGTACCCCCGCTTGGGTACCTTATCGAGCTGTATTTGCAATTCTTGTTTTTGTTTGACAATTGCGTCTTTTATATTACTCGCTGTCACTATCGACATGGATGCATCTTTGCCCTGTGATGCTTGTATGATTCTATTCAACGTCGCAATGTATGCATCATAGACGCACTCCACCATACTATCCGAAAGTTTCACAAAATTGCCTGCCCATGTCGGCGCTGCCAAGGTTGTTGTAGGCGACGCCGCTGAACTGTTCAAAAAGTGTTGGAGAGATTCAGACATGATTGTCTCCTCTCCAAAGCGAACCACCTCGAGGTATGACGTGTCCTGAGTTATATTGTACAAATGATCATGATCAATAATGAGCCTCGTTGTGAGCAGCAATAGTATTTCCCATTCAAGAGGTGTGGGTACGGACTCAGATTTCTTGTGCCAATTGAACGCGGCCTGATACGTGTGCGTATCTATCGGTAGTTTATAGGTCTCGGTCATGATTGTGAGAAGCGTGTGGACCTTGTTTAAACTACCATTTTGGGCGGGATTGTCACAATATTGACAGATCAAGGGCTTGAAGGTTTCAATCGTTGGGTGTATGATGAAAGGCTCCGAGGATGCTGTAATTTGGCCAATGTTTTGATGGATTTGGAAAAGCGTCTTGTACAAACGGCGATCTTGAAATGATAATTGCTTGTACATTATACTCTCCGATTGAGCCGAGTCAGCTTCATGAGTAACTCGCGGTGAGACTTCTCCAGCGAAGATGCGTGAAACTATCATCTCCGCGTCCCCCGTCTCGCCACAAGTGACGAGAGCATTTATGCATTTGTTGATGACGGATATGTCCAATGAATACTCTCCAGATGATATGATGTTCATGACATGCGTCAAGCTACTCCTCATTTGTTTCTCGCCGAAATAGTTCATCAAGAGTTTTAGTGTCTCAATGTTGGGCTTTTTGATGCCGCCAGCGTCACCATTAAGCCCGAATTTTGAAAGTATGTCACCGATAATGTCGGCATTGTCTCGCGTGATTGCATGAAATAACATGGTATTGAGAATTTCTGATGAAAGCTGACCATTCTCGTTGAACTTATCGATTATCATGTTGTAGGTCACCATCAGTAAGTCGCTATAAGACGCGGGGGCTCCCTCGACGAAGTTGACGATTTGGGATTTATCGCGAAATAAAGTCATGTAGAGGACTCCACACCGTTCTCTATTCAATAGTTGGATGCCGGCGTCCTTCATGTCCTTTGTAATCCGCATCACCATGTTGAGGTGACTTTTGCGGAGGCCTATCATTTCATGAAATGCTCTTGCCACAAGAGCCTTTGGTCTCTCCCTTACGAAGCTCTTCAGAATAGCATTAGGTTTTTTGAAGGATCGCATTCCAAAAAGAAATTCATGTAGCAACTTGTCGAGCTCCGTGCTATTCAATTGTGATATAGCAGGCTCTCCTAGATCACGATATGCGTGGTATAGTCGTTGATGATCGACTTTGCCATATTTTGTAAGTCGACTCGTCCAATCGATAATGCGTCTAGTTCTGGTTCTACCCAAATTCAAGGACGTTGATGCAATGGGGTATAGCTCCCTGGTGAATACTTGGCGCTTAGTATTGTTGTGGTTGGCCATAGATGAATTTGTCAAACGATCATCACGAGCCGCCAATATCTCCAAATCTTGTTGTATTGTATCATGGGAGTAATATTCGAGGCGACGCCATATTTCATTCTCACAATCGTCTACATCAGTTGACGTGATCTTCAAATGACGTGCTAAAGTATAACGATGGAGTCGGACCTTATCTTCGACCACTTGTAATAGAGATTTGGAAGCATTCGCCTGAGAATGGCGCACACACTCCACAAACTTCACAATGCTTCTCAGCGCAGGCTCGGTTGTCTGTGATAATACACCGAACCATGCCTGCGTAGGACCCATCACAACTCCAATAGGGATCTCTTGTGAGGTGGGTATGGTCCTGCATACCGATTTTTCAGGCCTGTTTTTTTTCATCAGGGATCCCCTCCACAGTGCTGTAAAAAGGCACGCCATCAGTCTGCTATGAGATTCAACCCGCAGGCCACGAAGGTCTTGGAGAGAACCTCGCATTACATCAAAGTAGGTCTTTTGAAAAAGACACCAGCTTGGTATGATGTTGTGGGTGCCTTTCCTCCTCATATAGACATCACTAAACGTGCAAAGAGTCTTGAGGAGGCTCACCGCATGCCCGATCCTGATCAGAATCTTCTCACTCCTGACAGCCAAGGCAAATATTATAAAACGCGCACTAGCAAAGAAGACAGGAGTCAAAAAAATACAGCAGCGTTCCGCATTCCCAAACTAGAGTTTTTGGAAGATGAATTGCGTGATGTATTTTATCATCAGCATCCCTGGGAATTCTCGAGGCCGAAGACCTTGGTAGAGAATACAGGAGATGATAACAGCGCTTGTGATTGGTCCCGCATGTTACAACTCAGCAAGCCCTTGGATGGTGAGCTGGTTGTACAAAGAACAATTTGGCTCGTCAACGACGCAAAACTTACGGGAGAGACCTTGGATATTTCAGAAGCTTATGACAAGGCCAGGTTCGAGTTCTATCAATTGAGGATGCAGGACGAAATGAATAGCACTGTTCTGCGCGAGGAATCTTCAATGTATGGAGCAGTGCAAACTGCGACCCACGCCGATCAAGGCATTGAGGTCGAACAAAGATTTATCGATGAATGGGCCAGGGATGCACTGGAAAGAACCAAGATCCAGGAGGCCACTCAGGGTCGTTTGACAGCTCTGGCCAGTGTTGACGACATGCCCGCTGCCGAGGGCGCTATATGGGAAACCGATCTCACTTCCGTAGAGGAGATTAAGGAGCCTGCAAAGAAATAGTCTTTGCGGGTAAGCAAGCTTCGAAGCAAGCCTGTCTAATGGTTGCCAGCGACATCAATTGTCACGTTCAAGATATTCCATCTTACTACAAAATAGACGCTCAAAAAAGGGAGTGATCGGTAAAGTCCCAATATATCGAATTGTAAATATCATAATTTCATTATCATAGAGCTATTTGTGATAACTAATGGTGATCGTCATGATGAGAAGTTGGCTTCAATATGAACTTTTCGTATGCGCAATATCCGGCGAAAGCCACGACGGCGATTCCAAAGCCAGGAAACGCATTCTTGAAGCGGTTCATACGCGTGAACTCGCCTTCATATCTCCAGGCATCTCTCTTAGCCCAAGGATTGTGCATCGTGATAATTCAATCCTTTGAGGGCCTGCCCTAGTATTACGGTTTTTTCGACAGGCCCTCATTGGTGTTAGGTTGTATGCAGGTGTGACGTATACAGGATACGGGTCGTACGGGGTTTCTTGAAGGACCATCCCTCTTTTGCCCCTTCATCCCTCAAGGGTGTCTTCCTCGTTTATTATAGGTATGAAGAGAAGTATCTAGAAACATCGAGATCTATTTTTCGATTTTTCTATTTCACTTGTACTATGTCGCATTTTGTTTGTCATGGGTCTTGACATGTTGTGACAAATTGTCAGACCGCAGAAACTTTTTCCCACATTGTAAGCATATATGTGGTCTGATCGTGCTATGCACCAGTCGAGAATGACGTTTCAAATGCTCTTGCCTTTTAAACGGTCTAGTACATTGTGGGCAGTCATAAAATGGCGAGCCCTCTGTGTTAGCGATAGCGATCCTTGGTTTGGTTCGCAAAGCTTTTTTGGCCTTCTTTCGGCCTTTACCTTCCAGTGAAATTACACTGCGGGTGTTTGCGTAGACATTGACAGGTATCATTTTGCCGTCCACAATGGGGGTCGGCACCGCTTCAAGATTAATGCTCGAAATTCGCGGTACAGACACCATTCCCGACAATTGGCTCGCGCGACTTTCAGTAGTATAGTCGTAATCCAAATCATTGATATCATCAAAAGGACAGCTAAGCAATTTTTCAACATCCAGGTCAAATAAACCACGACCGAGAATATCCTGACTCGCAGATACAGTCAACATCTCAGGAACTAGAGGCGTCGGGGCCGATCGAGGTTGGGGGGGTGTATATATATCCGATGTAGCCCACTGCATTCGATCACTTGCAGCCAGAATTCGCATCCAGCCGTCCACATTTATCTGAGGCGGATTGAGGTAGGATCCCTTATCAACAACAGGAACCGTTTCAGAAAAGTAATCGGGCAAGTTGGATGGAAGCTGGTGGTTCAGACGAGAAGGCTCTGAGCTTACAGAGGCCATGTCTCCCCAACACGACATTGGTGATGAACAGTCCAGCAAGCTTGACGTACCGGCATCAGTATCCCAATTCGATCTCCGGTTGGGATGTGGACTCGGTTCCGAAACCTCTTGCCCCATTGCAGTCAAGATCCTCGGCACACAGTGCGCCATGTCGGCCAGTGTCAGCCATACGTCTACGCCACATACCTTGGCCGAAAGGATTTGTTCTGGAGATTCTGGCGCAGGGGATGGGGCATGTATTTGCTTTGGATCGACCGTCGATTTTGCCGCCAGTGCATGTCCTGCCGAGGTTAAGAATGTTCCTCCAAAGGGATAAGTCGTCGATTGAGTCAGTCTCAGAGTTAGACCGTTGCCGCACGTTCGCGCATTGGGGGCATCCTTCATATTGGCAATCATCTCGCGATCAATAATCGAGGGTGCGTGTGATGTCTGGTCATCTTGCGTGCAACTAGCTATCGAGAACGATTGTCTCGTGCCTGTGCATCGCGCGGGGATGGCCGCATTATTTATTGCAGCATTGGCCGGGGCCACTTGAAAATAATCAGTCCCCCAAAACCCCCTATTGAAAAAGCGTTCAGAATCAGATACAAGGGACAGTCCCATGGATTCAGGGGAGAACAAGGGTGAAGTTTTGCAAGAGATATCTATCAACTTGTCCGAGGGTTCGCAAGCGGTATCGTGTTTCGAGCTTGGCATGAGAGTAAGCTTCGGATGCTGTCACAAAGTCAAAGTGCCCCGAAAAGAAGGGTATCGAGGATTGGTTGGCTAAAAGTCGTTCGCCGTGTGAAAAACAGGAGCCGACCCCCATGCTTAAATACAGAGACTCCTTCAATATTCACGTTACCATGTGGTGGTGAAATCGCAGGATTGCAAGGTTGTTCGAGATGCATTCCAAAAAAGAACTAAATAAAGTACTCAGCAAAGACAGGTTGAAAGTAGAATGAGATCTGGATTAGTCTTAGAAAATAACAAGATAATTCCGATAATTAATGGGCTTGTTTTCGTCGCTCTTTGCTCTCTTCATTTCTTTGTCGTGCTCGGTACAAAGTTTTGAATATTTGATGACGTAGAGGTCTGTGAACCCAATACTAAAATATACCAAGCCAAAGCGAGAAGGCTTCCAAACACCCTTTGAGAGTCAATTGAGTAGCAGCCTTGACAAAATAAGCATTTCTTGCGAGTCCCCGTTTGGCCTGCGATAACATGCCGCTTTTGTCAATTTGCCTCAGTGCAAGATTTAGTTGACCCTAGTCCTCAAGCCCTGTTTGTAATTTCAGAGCCTTTTTTCTTTCAACACAAATTGCGTGCTATATTTTGTACCAACCATAAGGGTCATTGATCACTGTATAGCAAATGATTGCAATGTGGGTAAGATGATTCAATCTTCAGTATGCTCCCATCCTTCCATCAAGCTAAATCTTTCCGTGGCCTCAGATGCTGTCTAGACCCGTAATGCACATATACGCGAGCATCCGAGTCTCGCTGCGAAATTAAGTTTCGTCGTATGTGTTTGCGGGTGATAATATTTTATGATATATTGCAAGACTAACGCGATTCGTTTGCAAATGCCTACTTTTCGTCTCATAGGGTCTCGGCACTTGGACTTGTTTCAATGTTCCGCGTTCTCATGCAGCGGCACTGTCACGAATTTGAAATTGATAGCGATAATTTTACACGGTACTTGTACTCCATTCGACTAGCCAATGTCTCAATTTGTCTATTCTCGCGGGATACACGTCATCATTCGGCCGCGGCAGAGGCGTCGGCGCAATTAATTGATTAGGCCACAGCCTTCATCTTCGTCATACAAATTACTAATTGCTCATTGACCTAGTCCCATACCTCCAATATACTTTACCCGAATGCGGAGACTGTGTCGGAAGGCACTTGTGTCTTCGCACACAAAAACAGATTAGTCCGAGCCAAAAATGCAAAACAGTACTTTATCTCCAGAAGCACTTGTGAAGTTCAAGCTATTTCAATAGTATACGAGTACGTGACGTGAATTGTCGTTTTATTCCGTCAGACGTATGTAAGTTAAATTTACGAGAACTATGGTGACGATGGGTTTGCTTTTGCGAGAAATTTGGCTTCGAAACATACTCGTCACCGAATAGTATTTTAACCCCGAAAAACCGTACCAGAGGTTTGAGATATCGAAATGTAAAACCTTGGAATGACCATGTTCATGCTTCGATGTCCTTTCACAGGTTGGCGTGCGTCTTGTAACCTCCCTGGTGGGTTTGAAGCTCTCATCCCTCATATCAAGGTTCTGTACATTCTCAAAAACTCGCACAGAGCCGAGCTAACATCCATGTTCCAACTATATGATCTAGGTTTGGGCGTGCGGTACCAATATATTTTGGCGCCATTGCAGCACTCTAAATTGCAATCCGCAGGGGTCTAGTCAAAACTGTTGATGAAGGCATCAACAGAATCGAGTTTCTTGAATCTTCATCTTGATTGCATCCGCCAATGTTTATCCCCCCTCCCAAATACCAACTCGTCTTACCAATGTTTGACTATATAGTTTACACGTTAGACATACCCCAGCCGTCTTGAAGAATATATCATCTGGGAAAGAATACCCGAGGCCATATCAAAAGGTGCACGCGGTCGAACAGAAAGGCGATGCCAGGGCCAAACTTTAATTATGTCGGTCCCCGAACGCGCCCCCGCGAATAAGCAATCAATGACCTCTCCACCACGTCAACAAAATACTAGTCTAAAATAGAAACATCTCAAAAAATGTCAAAAGTCCAGACATCTCCTAATGCGGAAGTCGACCGAGGTCCCTGTCGGGAGGAAAATCCGGATCTCTCCGTCCTTTCGTCACTGATCTTGCCGAGGAATCAGAAACATGGATACACGAATGATCTATCGTGACTTGATAGACTCTCGTAAAATATTTTAGGTCCTTGAGATATGTCATCGTCAAAGTTCCAAAGTCTCAAACTGGATGATGAACGATCGTATGCGTAGTCCAGTCGTTTCCAATTTTGAAATTGTAAATTTCTCCGTCCACGTTTTCCGCCTCCCTATTCACTCTAGTTCTCGTAATCGGAGCGTTCAATACTCCATTTCTTAATCATGAATCACCCTCTGGGCGGCAAGGAGTGCAACGGAAACATACGCCCCCTGGGTCTGCCCCTTGACTACTCTCAAACTGGCTCTCATACTAGCTCTTCGGATGTCAATGTCAATGTCACCCCGTCCAATGTGTCTGCATCGCCGATTCCGTCCGCCCCTACCTCTCCTGGAAGCACGCGAACCCCGAGAAAGAAGAGTAAGTCTATCTCAAATGGTGCATTGAACCTAGCTAGGTCGCGCGAGAAGAGAGTTTCATTCGATCCCTTCCGCCCCTTATCGCGCACGTCGTTCACTATTCCATACCTGGGAGTCACCGATACTTCCGCCAATTCAAGCGATACAGATCATGTTCCAGAAATCAATGAAGATCCGCTGCAGTCCTCGATGCATTTGACCTCTGCCGGACCCCCGCCCCTGGGTGCGTTGAGTAGCGAGTCAATGATGACCTTATCGAAGCGTGAATATCTAAAAAACCTCACCACATCCGAGTTGGAAAGACTGGTATCTGAACGAGACCAACTGATCGGCTCGAACAAATTGCCGGAATTCAATAAGAGACCATTGACAGACACTCCGGTAGTCTCGGTGATGGGCTCCCCGTCATCGACGAGGGGGAATCTGAGTGGTGAAGATTCAGATGCCGATGACTTGGACACTGTGATAGGTCGAAAGCTCACCGAAATGGTAGTATCATCCTCGCCCTCTTCGAACGTAACGTCTCAGGGAATACTGAAAACGAAGAATATCTCGCATCTAAGTTTGGCTGACTTGGGGAGAGCCATGCTCAAATCTCAAGAAGAAGCCGAATCTCAGAAAAGCTTAGAGGAAGCAGGGACGCCTGCCACCACCAAGCGCCTAATTAATCAATATGACGCCAAGCCTGCTGTCAAAAACAGACCTCGATTCGATATTGATTTGAGTCCATGTTCGACGCCTCCCGTGAACCAGCTCAAAGATGGGCAACATAATTTGAAAGCAGCTACAGAAGTATCTACACCAAGAACTAGTATGAAGGTAACAACTCATAAAAATGACCGCGCACATCCCACCGCCACATCGCCGCTCGCGTCGTCCTCACCCTCTTCAAGTATAATGATTAGCCTATCTGAAAACGAAGGTTCTAAGCAAATGGAGTTGGACCACGAGACACGGGAAAAGGTGCTTAAGCATGTTCCATTGAAGGTACAGCGCGAGTTCGTCAAGACCCCCTCGATGGAACGCCTCAAATCTCTCTTGTTGACTAAACCACCTCCAGATGCCCGCAAAACGTACACTTTGAATATTCCTGGCCAGACTTCGTCGAAAACATCGCCAGATGGTAAAATCGCCCTGGTAGATGTGGGGTCAAAGTTAGTGATTGTCATGGTGGGTCTTCCCGCGCGTGGAAAATCTTACCTCACAAACAAGCTCACACGGTACTTGAATTGGCTTCAACATGATTGTCGGGTGTTCAATGTTGGAAACACCAGGAGGAAAGATACTACCAATAATAAAGGCCCCGAGTGCGAGCCTCTCGCAGATATCCCTACGCCCCATAATCGCCTGAGCACCTCTTCTCCCAATCTAAATGCTACATCCACACATCAATTGAAAACACAAAAGAGCGGCACGGATCATGATGCTGACTTTTTCCTGCCGACAAATGAAGCTTCAACGAAACTCCGTGATAAATGGGCTATGGATACTCTTGATCAATTGCTCGATTATGTCATTGATGGTCCAGGATCTGTTGGTATTTTCGACGCGACCAATTCTACAAAGCATCGTCGTCTTCGGGTGCTCAATAGAATCAAGCAGCGCTCCGCTGGTGAGCTCAAAGTATTATTTTTGGAAAGCATTTGTCTGGACTCCTCCATCATTGAGTCAAACATTCATCTCAAACTCGCTGGTCCTGACTATCGCGATATGGACCCACAAGATGCGCTTGCTGACTTTGTGGGTAGATTGCGTAATTACGAAAAGGCCTATGAAACCATCGATGAAAGCGAAGAGGCCGTTCCGGGCCTTCAATACATCAAGATGATCAACGTGGGTAAGAAGGTTGTGAGTTATAATATCCAAGGATTTCTAGCATCGCAAACAGTATACTTTTTGCTCAACTTCAACCTCTGCGAAAGACAGATTTGGATCACCCGTCATGGTGAAAGTTTCGACAACTTATGTGGACGCATTGGTGGTGATTCTGGATTGACCAAGCGGGGAACACACTTTGCAAAGACTTTGGCTCGTTTCATAACCTTTCAACGGAAGCAATTTCGAAAAGAGCAATTGGAACGCTTCTCTAGCCGCTTGGAGGTGAAGTCGAAGCTCGACCCCAATTTGACCGCAACGATCGACAATATCCCTAGCGAGCCCAACTTTTGTGTATGGACGAGTATGCTTATCCGAGCGGTGGAAACTGGCCAATACTTTGACGAATCAACGTACTCATTGAAGGAGATGCGCATGTTAAACGAATTGGGTGGAGGATCATACGAAGGACTCACTTACGACGAAATCCAAAAGAAACATCCTCGCGAGTTCGAGGCCAGATTGCGGAATAAATTGACTTATCGTTACCCTGGAGTGGGCGGAGAACTGTACCTAGACGTGTTAACGCGTTTGCGACCATTTATCAACGAGATCGAACGCACAACGGATCATCTACTTATCATCTCCCATAGGGTGGTCCTCCGCATTTTGCTTGCCTATTTTTTGAATTTGGATAAGTCATCCATCGGTGAGCTCGACGTGCCGCTTCACACCCTCTTCTGCCTCGAGCTGAAACCATATGGAACTGAATATCGCATGTACGAGTATGATAGGCATCTGGACTGGTTCATCCAAGTCGAACCGGAGCACCAAAAGCATGTGCGCGAGATGGGGGTGGTGTTTGAGGAACGCAAGTACCTGGTTGTACCGACCGCACCTCCATCATCATCAGATGTTGTGCGAAGCTCTCAACAGAACCGAAGACTTAGCAATGCCTTCCGCAAGCCCGGATCCACTTTACACGGAAGCCATGCTTTAGGCCCCACTCCGAGGTCGTCAGTAAGTAGCTCTGCTCGCGCGCCGCCAAAGCTTCTGAGCTTTAGCCTCCGCCGCAGCATATCCTTGAGTGACAACGTTTCTTCGCAGCTTCCAAACGAAGACGCAGACGGGGATCCCAAGCTGCCTTCAAGGAAACAGACATCCCAATGAGTATGTCGTATATATCGGTCCAAACCTACGAGCTAGGATATACAAGGGTATCATTCTTCCCAGAGTTGCTGTAGATCGATGGAACCCCTACGCATAGGCCATAAAATTAATCAATCCAACGTCATATTCTTGAATATCAAACGCCAATCAGTCCCATACTAATGAAGAACTTCATCCTTGTATAAGTGTGCATGAATAATAGTCCAATCCAGGGCCCGGCTACCCGAAACTCACTTAATATTGGCCTTCTAGTCTTGCCAGCGCCCTTAGTCCCATGAAACGTCCGGGTAACGTACTGCGACGGGGAAAAATTATTTTCCGATCTCATCACACATATAAAAGGGGACCACCGCGCACCCAGAAAATCTATACATTTCGATAGCTTTTTTTCGATTATACCATCGTGGGCATAGAGAAAAGTTTGATATCAGTCGTGGCAGAAACCTTTCGAATCGTTTTCGCCACGATAGATGTTCTTGCTTATCTCTCTGCCTCATGGGGTGCGGAATTAGCTCTTGTGAATATGATGAATCTAAGTCTACTTCTTTCCCAGTCCGACTCGACTATGACGACAGGGTTGAAAGCTGTCCTATCAATATTGATCCTCTGTTGCAGGAGGTGTTTGTGTGGGCTTATACTTGCCAGTATTATAACAATTCTGATTCACTCGTAAATGAGCACATTACAGTTGAGCTGTCATGAAGCAACTTGCCAGGGCAGAAGCTTTGGGAGGTGGCTATCTGGTAGACCGATAAAGTAGTGAGTTTTCGAGATTCGATTAAATGATGATAATTACCATAAACATTCGCAGTTTCCTCGGTAGCATACATTAGAACCCATCTTCGTATGTCGGTGACCGCAATTTGACCTTCCATGGATGTCTGATTAATCGAATTTTTCAAACTCACCTTTTTGTCATAGCTTATATAGAAATGATTTTGCTTTGACGGGGTTAAGTTCCTTCCTTTGAAATAGTGATTTGATCACCGTTAAAGGTTTCAACGTGCCCCACATCTGGCTGCATTGGCCCTTGCAAACAGTGTTTCCATCGAATATGAGTCCAAGAACCATCTTCGGTTTTAGCTCCTAACGCTGGTGGAGACAATATATCGAAGCCAAAACATCCTTTCCGCAATACTACCGGCGTCGTTGCGTATTCAATGCTTTGATTTCGATCAATTTACATCATGTTAACGCATTAGTGTACCAATCACATTCGGATGTTTATGAAGGAGGTCAAATCTATACATTCATGTAGACCGGTTGATGTTTTTCCAAGAAAGAAATCGCTCGTTTCGCAAAAAGTCTAACTTTCGGTGAATTAGCTGCGTTAAATGAAAAATCCATCACATTTTCGGTGTCGAAAAGGGACTCAAAAATCATCACAAGATAAATTTATTCCTTTCGAGGCTACCAGCGCGACTGCAGACCGTAAAGTCTTTGATAGTCGCTGTTTTCACCACATGGTCGCCCTGTACATCACCGCCATCTGATCCCCATTGCCCTAGCAACGAATCATTGAGAAGCATAACCTTTCCTCAATTTTCCCTTTTCTGACTCAACACGATCTCAACCTCAGCTTGAGATGGGTGTTTCTCAGCAGATAAGGGGCCTTTTGCCAAATTCGAGTTCTGTTCTACGGGCGTAAACGTTCGCATCTGCGCTTGTGCTGGTCTATGGTTGTAAATTTGTAGTATCGGATACAGGTCTCCCATCCATTCAAAATGTGCGCCTTTTTGATCTCGAATTGTGCTCTTTCTGAAATGAATTCAAAAATTAACAGCATCGAAGAGGTTCATCAATGTTCATCCTCCCACCTATCGACATTCCCTCTACGCTGACTCGACCAGAGTAAGACTCTCCGAAATTCATGGGGTTGAAAGATCATCGAAGATTGCTGGAGTTGCCTATTAATTCTGTAAGGGGGCCCACCTCCACCCAAAGAAGGGCTGATGAATCGGGATTCCCGGACAATCGAAGCTCAATCGAGAGGAAATGTCGAAAACATCAAGCTCGAAAGTCGAGGTTGCCCCAAAAAAATGCCAATAAATACGGATCTGAGAATATCCCGCCAATTTCACGCAATCAGTGGGAAGCAGCGAATGAGCAGGCAGATTTCTATCAGTTTTGAATGATAGAATACAGTATAGCAATGATATGTCAGTGGATTTAGGACTTTGATCGTGAGAGCAAAAAAATAGTTTTTTTGCAGCCATTGAATTACGGTTGCAAGTTGGCGGATAAAGCAAAGATTTTGAATTATGGGGCGACGTCTTGGCAGAGTCAAATCATGACGGCCAATAATCAACAATGTTGCAAGAATAAGGGGGTAGCGATATTCCCACCGTTGGAATCTGTGGTCGATTCACAATTTGTTACAGTTTGGGATTGTTGGCGCAAGAGTTCCAATGACAGCTCAAAAGACATTAATCGCAAGCTTGAATTTTGAGAGTCAAAGAATGTCGACTGGGATTTCAATTCAACCAACTTTAGGGGCAGGGGCTTAGTGCAAACGAGCAGAGACAGTGGTGTTGGCGAATGCAAGTCGTCCTCGATCGGATCACATATATTTCTACCTAATTCTTGAGAGGGTTGAAGCACTTCGGTAGGGGGGTCTGGCAGGATGGTGGACAATTGGGTAGAAGTTGATGAGCACTGAGTAGCTAATGCGATGTTTTCCTCTTTTTTGCGCAAGAAGGAAATGGCTCTCTCACCGCCCCGCCTGGTGAACACCGGATATTTGAGGTAAATTGACCAAACACTTGCTGAATTACTTGTGGAGTCAGGAGCGAAGCGAACCAAAAAGATGGAGCCTTTCTTCACTCTCTGATCATGAGGGAAACACAATCCTTTGAGGGTGATCTTGAGTCGAGTGAGAGCTTCTGTCGAACTCGATTTGCCTCCGTTTGATGAGGCATTTTCAACTTTCAAAATAACCCCGTCAGCAAACAAGCGACTCCATAGTTGTGCAACGATCGCAACATCTTCCTCTTTTCTCTCGTCTAAACCAAGGTGATTGAACGAGTCAGCGATTAGTGGGAAGGTACTTGAATTTTCCAACAAATACCATAATGATCGCAAGCGCAATAATTCTTGGAGTATGGGGTATTGATCTTTCGTAGAATAGCAAGTGATGCAATATGGATTCCGATGGTTGGTCTCGATTGGGATAGCATAGCACATGTGATGGATTCTTCGGTTACACAAAGAGCAATTCGTGCCTGCCATTGATGTGTTACCGCATTCACAAGATTGTTGAAGTATTTCAGGGTCAATTTCATACCCGGAGAGCGGCTGAGTGGGATCCATGGGCGTGTCCAGCGTTTTGTGAGGATCGCCAAGAAAGTCCTGCAATTGCCTCGAAACTCTCGCTGGGCCAGGCCACGGAGACGATGGAACTATCGATTTCTTGACGTATTTCGTTCTGCGTGAGCCTCGCTTGTGTGATTGTTTAGGGATAGTTGCAAGGGTTGCTTCAAAGTATGATGAGGTTTCATTACCGGGGCTTGGCAGAAGGGTTGATTCGGTCTCTTTCACTCCACCAGACGGTTCGAGGCACATCTGATGAAGTGATTTCTCCCTGTCAGATACTACCACGGCTCCAGAAGAAGTCAAATCACACGGGTATTCAATTGCACCGGTATTTGGGTTGGATCTCCACGGCACAGGTGCATGTGTCCCATCACGAAAGAATGCCGGCTGATAACACGTTGGGCAATCCGGAGAATATCGTAAGCGAAACATGACTGTTTTCGATGCAGGCAACGATGGGCAAGTTTTCATTGTATTCTCTAGATCAAAGATGGCATCTCCGAGCTTGTTTGCTTGCATGATAGGACTGATACCAGACCAGATGAAGTCAACGAGTTCGAAAACGTAGGTTTCAGAGACACTGAGATCGCTTGAGCTGCAAATATCAAGTTCCAATGACTCTACCCATGACTTCTCCCTCATTGAGCACAAAACGCCCTCCAATAAGGCGATGAACGCGTCTGTCAGCAACAGTTTACCCGAGAGCAATACCTTTAGGTTCAAAGCAAGGCCGACGACGGAAGAAGTGTTTGGATCAGACCATTGCTCAATGTCAAACATTGAAGACAGAAATACCCCGCGCAGGTAAACAACCACATAAGCCAAATAGCGTACAACACCCGGTCCATCGAGCATTGTTGAATGGGACATGTTGTCAAGTTGTAGTGATTCAGCCATGCATGGCTGCAAAAATGAAGCCCCTGGGGTCTCCACGTGACACTAACAAAATTAGAATTTATTTTATTTTCAAGCCTATTCAGTGTATAGATACTGAAAGCTGAAGAGATATTGATACGATCACTAAAAAGGGCAGTTACATTTTCCCCTTGACATCGGGCTTGGTTACTGGCCATTGGTAATCGCCTGCTTCAGGGAAGACGTAGCCATGTTTCAGCATAAACTTCTTCAAGTCTTTAGGTCCTTTAGAGCCATACGCATAACTCTCGAGTTCCGGCGCATCCTTCAGCTCGATACGTTGTAACAAGGGAGTGAACAATTGCCACGAGATATCCAACTCGTCGTCACGAACAAAGTTCGAGTGGTTGCCCATCAAGCAGTCTCTGATCAAGGACTCATAGGCCTCAGGAATCCAAAAGTCCTTTGAGAAACGCGCCGCATACGTCAAGTCCAAGTCAGTGACGCTAGTTTCGTTGCTGATCCCGGGGACTTTTGAGACAATTTTCAAGTAGATGGCCTCATCTGGTTGGATTCGCATGACTAGTTCGTTTGGCGCAATGTGGCCAAACAATTTCGTGTGTGGCTTGAGCTGGATACGCACTTCCACCTTTGATTCATCCAACGCCTTTCCAGCTCTCAAAACCATAGGGACACCTTTCCAACGGTCATTGTTGATGCGCATACCAATAGCGGCGTATGTAACACACTTGGAGTCGGGCTTGACAGTGTCATCGTCCACGTAGGCGGGTTTTTTACCATCTGACGACTTTCCATACTGGCCCAAGAGAGCATCGTCTGTATTGAGAGGTTCGAAAGCCTTGAGGACTTTGACCTTTTCATCTCTGATAGATTCCAGGTCGAGAGCTTCGGGTTTTTCCATAGTCAATAGCGTGAGAACCTGCAACATATGGTTCTGCATGACATCGCGGATGATCCCAATGTCGTCGAAATACCCACCACGACCTTCAGTTCCAAACTCTTCTTTGAAAGAGATTTGAATACTTGAGATGTGATTTTTGTTCCATACGCCGCTAAAGAACTCATTAGCGAAACGCACAACCAAAATATTCTTGACCATTTCCTTACCCAAATAGTGATCAATGCGGAAGATCTCGTCCTCTGTGAATAACGGAGCCAAGTTCTTTTGCAATTGACGAGATGAGGCCAAGTCGTGGCCGAATGGCTTTTCGACGATCAAGCGCATCAACCCATCGTCGACGTAGACGTATTTTTTCAAATTCTCAGCAACGGTGGTGAAGGCCAGGGGTGGGAGGGCGAGGTAGAAAAGACGTTCTGGCTTATCTACTTTATTCTCCTTCTCGTACTTCTCGAGCTCCTTGTTCAACCGCTCAAAACCCGAGGGCTTGTCGTAAGGATCTGACATATACGAGCACAAACTCAAAAACTTTTTGTGCTGTTCGTCGGAACCACCTTTGAGATGTTCACTGATTTTATCAGTGAAAGTGTCCTGGTCCATTTCCAGACGAGCATAGCCAATAATCTTGACTGTGTCAGGCAATTGACCTTCACGGAAGAGGCCAAAGAGCGCCGGGAAGGTCTTTTTCTTTGCCAAGTCGCCGGAGGCACCAAAGACGACGATTGAGAAGTGAGAGCCGAATTCAGTCATCGATGAAAACAAAGAGTTTTCAGTACAAACAATAGAAGAGAAATACGAGGTTTTTCAATCAGAATTCCACAACGATTATCCAAGGCTCACCAGCGTTAATTGATGGGTGAAACAAAAATCCTGGTTGAGAAAAGAGTGAACGACGACTAAATATTCACAGCAATCGGTGGCAAGGCGATTGCCGGCCTCCGGACTCCGCGGATTAATAAGCTGGAATCAGCTAATAATATCGAACCTAGACTCTCGGGAAAATTAGCGCTCGTGTGCAGGAGAGGAGGAAGCTCTAACGGTGAGCCGAACCTAATTGTCGGGGCAAGTTTCTACGTGCTTCATTACAGCAAGTCAAATATAAAGAGTTGAGACTGTTTCTAGTATTACTATGGGACTTTGAAGTTCAATGACTCAAGGCATTGCCTGGCTTGACGTGGCCTCGAATATTCTAGGCGCAGAACCAGCAAGCGCGGGCTTGTAGTTGCACCGGCACGTGAAATCGTGTCATGAATCAGTTCCAAACATGCAGGACTGTATTTAGCATCCTGATACTGAATGCCGACGCGCGATAATGCGCCCTAAAAGTATAGTCTGAGACATGCACAGTGGTACCGGGGCACTGATCTTGTTTACTTATCACTCTTGGGCAATAAACGCTCATCTTCAGTATAATTTTCGCCATGGTTATCGCTAACAACCTGCTCACTTGGATCCAGCTGGCTCTCGGTAGCATGTGGTGGCTTGCCCATTAATGGATGGTCATCGTCTTCATCTTCCACTGCAAATGCACGGGTCTTGTCCATATACGGTGGGGCGAGATCTTGGTCATCGTCAAAGGGGTTCTGAGATTGGTGAGAAGGTGGTTGGATGATGCGGTCTGCTTCATGGCCCAAATCGAACGAGTCATCGCTTCTGCGGCGATTATCCTCCTCGTCCGACGATTGGCTTTCATCAGTGTAATCCTCGCCTGGAATAATATCGAATTCATATTCCTCTCTCCGTCTGCGTCTACGACTGCTTCCAGGGGTTTTCAAAACCTTCATCATGATCAAGACCACCACGAAACCAAGCACTGCCAAACCAGCAAAGTATTCACCAAAGTGAGTGGCCTTGACTTTGCTTTTGCTAGCGCCATTTGACTCATCATCATTGACTGGCTCAGTGGAGTTGTCATGGTAAGATGGAACCGGCCTCGATGATTCCAAACTGTCACTGGATGTCGCAGGCTCGAGACTGTTTGAGGGCTCGCTTGAAGATCTCGTATCCGTCGTGTGCAGACCTTCATGATCCTCCGGCTTTGTTGTCGATGGAAGGTTCTTCAAAAGCTCTCTTCGCTCCCGAGCATAATCGGTACTGAGTTCGAATTTACGGGCCAAGCTGGCATCCCGCAGCTCACCGAACAATCTCAATTGCCACGAGACCACTTCGATCTTGTTTGCATCACCACTGGCGGTTTTCGCCTTGTCAGGAGCGCCCGTGACCTCAAGCTTCCATTCACCAACACCGGGTTCACCCCAATGTGCAACGGACATAAACGTCCAATCATGGAAGCCCGAAGTCGCAGCGTCGGAGGGCCGGTACTTTGCCAAGTCGCTTATCATACCGTGGGGCGAGATCAAGCGCACACCAACGCTGCCTCTGACACCGGCCTTAATTGTCAATTTGACGGTGACATGTTCGACTCTTTCAAGGTTCGTCACTTGCATGTCGGCTTCAGTCACCATGACTGATTGGGAAATGGCCACGCCAGTGTCGTATTGCGTGGGAGACAGTTCGGTCAATTGATCAGCATAGAGCCACAGCTGTGGCTTAACATTTTTCCACGTTTGTGCGAAATGAACCATCTCGTAGGCATCGATTTTTCCATAGCCATACTTTTGCGAATAAAGTCTACCCAAAGCCGTGGTTCGATACTCGCCATTATCCTCATTAACAGGCACTGCCGAAAGCACCAGGACCCATTGCACATCTCTCCAAGTGAGTTCGGGATTAACCAGGAGTACCAACAGGTAAATTCCGGCCGCCAATGGCGCTGCGGCCGAGGTCCCTCCGTGAGTATCACTGCATTTGTTTTTGAAATCGGTTGTGTGAATGTGTTCACCGGACCCCAGTGAATAGGTCACCACCATGACAGCCAGACACGACTCCGCATATGGCGGGTGCTCACCCTTGTGGTCGATAGCCAGAACGGTGATCGAATAGATTGAGTTGGTGTAGCCATCGTGGTTGCAAGTGTCGCCTTCGCGGCCACCATTGCCCAGAGCAAACACGTATAATGCGCCCTTTCCGCCTCTACCGTCGGTGATGCCTCTGATAATTGCACGCTTGACAATAACGTCCGGCTCCGCAAGGGTCTTGCCATCATCGCGTGGGCCCCACAGACACGAATAAATATCGTTCGTATCTAAACCGTAGACCATGGCCGAGGCTTCATCGGCGCTCGTGAGTCTTCCCAGCAAAATACGGATGCCGCTTACCTGAGAGTCATAAGCCACGCCGACACCGCAGAATTCGTTTCTGGACGCTGCGATCTCACCCGCACATCGGGTTCCGTGATAATCGTCGTATAACTGAGGAAGAGGGAGCGCTTTGTTTGCGTTGAAATCCCAGGAGCCTTTAGCGCTGAACAGATCGGCTAGGTCTGGAGATGTATAGTCCAAGCCGTCATCAACTAGAGCGGTCACAATACCCTTTCCAGCAATACCTTCCAACCATAGTTTAGCCACATTGACATCATGGCCCGGATATTTTGTGTTGATAAGATGCCATTGCTTTGAGAAGAGCGGATCTTTGATATTCAATTCTGTTTTGATTTTGTTATATGTATCCTTTGCATTCGTTTCTTCTCTTTTTGAGAAAAGATCAACGTATACGGGCATGCGCTTCTCAATAGATTTCGGAGGCAATAGGTGAATAGATTTTATATCTGGGTTAGCAATCAAATCATCATAATCTGATTCAAGGCCAGGGGCTCTCTTGAGCAACGTGTATGAATTTGAGCGGAGATTTCCGAGCATATCGTTATGCAGATGATTAGCGGGGAGACTAAAGACATAGTGATTATCGATGCCATGAACCTGGTGTTCAAAGTTGTAGTGAGGATGATCTGCGATGAAACGGGACAAGGGCAAAGATGAATTTGAAGTATCGAGTTCGACCAAAAAGTAATTGTACTCATCATAGTTGCGATCAGGAATTGTTGCCATCGCCGTGATCAATCTGAGCCATACTGCCAAGGAAGCAAAAAGGCCGAATTTCATTTTGAGAAAGAGGAGACAACTTAACAACACCGAACGAGCCACTATGATCAGAAATCACAATTAGCGAGAGTAACACACAGAAACCAAGCTCTCACCGCTTTGAAAGATGCTTCTACTTCCTTTAACGACGCTTAAACCTCGCCAGCAAATAAGTGAATCAAGCGCAGAAACCCCAAAACCTGCCACGATCTTTTTTCGCCCGCCCTGAAACCAGTCACATGACATCGGCTACAGGCCTATGCTGAAACTGGTGGTTGACGAATGGATTGGAGTCCTATACTCTAAGAGTGCTCGGTCTACTGAATGGCTCCACAAACTCATGGGCGTACAAATTTGGATGGAATCAATTACGCCCTTCTCAATCATCTGCTATCATTCCTCAGGTGTGTGTGTGTGTGTGTGTTTGTGTCAGATAATAATCGTCGCGAGAAAGATTACTAATTACAGGCTGCATCACTCGTGACTCTCTAGATGGCAATTGATTATATGCACACCAGAGATGTGATCCCATCAATTGGAATTTGCAGTCACATCTCTAGGTGATCCGCCTGTTAATGACAACCCTACTATCGGCCGATGATCTCAATGACTTTATATCACCGGGTCTTGCATGTATTATGCCACCAGTAAAACAGGTCAAAGAGTCTGAATTTGAACAAGATGAGACTGGCCCTGTCGAAGCAGGTCAAGTTGAAATTCAGATCGACTCTCTCGGTAAACCTCTACAAGTTTCTGAAATTGATTCGAATTATCTGCAGCTTGCTCCCGCTCAAATCCTGCTTGCTGACTGCTTGGCTTGCTCGGGCTGCATTACACTGGCCGAGGAGGTCTTGGTCGCCCAGCATTCACATACTCAAGTCATCAAGGCCTTGCACGATCCCCGAAAATTATATGTCGCTAGCGTCTCACATCAAGCAAGAGCTTCGTTAGCGGTGGCTTACCATGTTCCATTATCTGAAATGGATGTAAGGCTATGTTCCGCATTGCGCCAGCTGGGGTTCACATACATTGTCGGTCTCGACTTGGGAAGAAAGCTTTCCTTGATGCAAGAGGCCTCAAATGTGATTGCTGCAAAGGAAGCAGCTACATCAGATGCTCAGCCCTTACTACTGTCTATATGTCCTGGCTGGGTTTTGTATGCCGAAAAAACGCATCCCGAGATGATCCCATACCTTTCGACCACAAAGTCTCCGCAGCAAATCACTGGCTGCTTGTTGAAGCTGTTGGCAATGGAATGCACTCAATTTGCAAGAAGTGATATTTATCATGTTTCGATCATGCCATGTTTTGACAAAAAACTAGAAAGCGCTCGACCAGAGGCTATTCAATTATCTACACAACCCAGTCCGGATGTTGATTGTGTTTTATCGGCCAAGGAGGTTGTTGCTCTTTTTGAGGAATTGGATATGTCTCTAGGAGTACCAGCCTCATATGGCGCGCTCTCCAACGGTGTTGAGGACTCAACTCCCCACCTCAGAACCAGAATCGAGGGTTCCGCTCGCGATAGCCCCAGAGCTTCTACTGTGGAAGCATTTTCAAATCAATACGAGAACAAGAAAATTGCGAATCACAGTCCGGGAGATCACGAATTACCTGCGTTCACGCTAAATGAAAATTCGACAACCGGCCTGCTCTCAATCCCCCTTCAATCATCCAACCCGAATCCCACCAACATGTACACGCTATTGGCACCACCCAACTGGCCTGACCCATCTTTATCGTGGGCAAACGATTCTGGTCTGGGTCTGGGAGGATACGCATATACATATTTGAAAATGCTCGAGCAAAAATTCAGAGCTGGTGCGCCCCATGAGAATTTCGAAATCAGAACTGTTACTGGTCGCAATACCGACGTCTATGAGATGAGATTGATGGCGGGCGAAAAGGTTCTTGGTCGCGCTGGCGTAGTCAATGGGTTCCGTAACATCCAAAACTTGGTCCGCAAATTGAAAAGCCCCGGCAAACTGGGTGTCAATCCTCTAGTTGCTCGGCGCCGTACGAGAAAGGCCGCGACAGATCAGCCATCACAGGTGTCTGATGAGGCGGTCCAAGTACATACCTGTGACTATGTTGAAGTGATGGCATGTCCCGGTGGATGTATCAATGGAGGCGGACAAATCAATGCACTCGACAAGTCTCTCGGAAGTGAGAAAAAGTGGCTAGACCAAGTTCTAAAAGCGTACTTCCTGATACCTACGATTGACGTCTCAAACCCTCGATTGGGTCAAGCACTACTTCAATGGGTGGAAAAGTTTACGGCGGAAACGGGGATCCCTCAAGCACGATTGATGAACACTCACTTCAATAAGGTGGAGAAACCTACTGATCCAAATGCGGCTTTAGTAGGCGCGAAGTGGTAGGGAAAAAAATCATCCAGACCCCGATGCAAAGATTTTAAACCTCCACATATTGACAAGACCTTATGTATCATTATTTATTCAGAAATTTCACACATACACATTATCTAGATACACATGCCTTATAAAGAACATGTAAGAAACAAGCTCAATTCAATTCTCAGCGAGATAGGCAAAGAAAAAAAGTATCCTGTCTCCATCATAGCCATTGCCACGGGACCGTGGTGGAAACAGGAGCACTGAAAAAAAGCCCGCCTATCCGTGGAGTTTTCCAGATAATTATACTTATATCTAACGAATACGTTCTCTCCCCTAATCCTTATTGAAATGTCGAGCAGTTCTGCTCCGTCTTCTCTATCGAGGCGCTCACATCCGCTTTTGCGTTCCTTTGCCCTTCTATATCAATGTGCTCGTTCTGCAGCTATACCTCTATTGCATAAATCATCAATTCAACCATTGACCCATTCCGTCAAGCATGTACTTACAGCAAGGGAATACTGGACCAACTTGCTGCTTTCTGCTTTCCTCGTGATCATGGGCGGTGTCTTCGCCGGTCTTACTTTGGCACTTATGGGTCAAGATGAGGTCTACCTTAAAGTGATTGCCTCTTCGGGGGAGCCCACTGAACAAAATCATGCTAAGAAAGTGCTTCTGTTGGTAGGCAGGGGTAAACATTGGGTTCTTGTGACTCTTTTGCTATCCAATGTCATCACAAATGAAACCCTTCCGATCGTTCTCGATCGAGTATTGGGCGGAGGATGGGCGGCTGTTGTCGCCTCTACCGTGTCAATTGTCATTTTTGGCGAAGTTATTCCCCAATCCATTTGTGTCAGATACGGCTTGCAAGTAGGTGCAGTGTTCTCGCCCTTTGTGGTTATCCTCATGTATATCATGTATCCCGTGGCATATCCCTGTGCTCTTTTGCTTGACTACCTCTTGGGTGAGGACCATGGAACTGTCTACAAGAGATCTGGACTCAAGACTCTCGTTACCCTTCACAAAACTATGGGTGTGGAGAGACTCAATTCTGATGAAGTCACCATCATCTCTGCCGTTCTCGACCTCAAGGAAAAACCCGTGAGTATGATCATGACTCCTATGCAACATGTCTTTACAATGAGCGCCGATACTATTCTCGACCAGAATTTAGTTGACGAGATCTTCGATGCTGGCTTTTCCCGGATCCCGATCTATCTACCAGGAGAGCCCTTAAACTTCATTGGCATGTTACTTGTGAGAGTACTCATCAGCTACGACCCCGAAGATGCGTTGCCAGTCGCTTCATTCCCATTGGCCACACTTCCTGAAACCTCGCTCAGCGCGTCGTGCCTCAATATCTTGAATTACTTTCAAGAAGGTAAGTCTCATATGATCGTGGTCAGCGAACAACCCGGCGAACCGTCTGGAGCCGTTGGTATTCTCACGCTTGAAGACGTCATTGAAGAGTTGATCGGCGAGGAGATCGTGGATGAGCTGGACGTGTACATTGATATCAACAAGAACATAAAGCGTACACAGCCCGGTCCGCTCTCCAAACGTAACTTGACAATGTACCTCCACAACCGCTACCAGCAATCACACCCGTCGAAGGGGGCTGCTGGAGTACCCATAACCCCGCGCAAAGCCCTTGCCACCAGAAGTTTACACTCCAAGAGTACTGATTTGTCTGAACAACAAATGCTCGAAAGTGCCCACAATTGGGTGCCCAAGAACATGGCCCGCAACCCGATCGAGACCAAGACCCCGCTCATCAAGATCAAAAAACCAACAGAGTTGCCTGCAACATTGCTACCGGGCCCCAACCGCACAGCCCCGCCCAACGGCAACTACGATACTATTCATGCTACGGAAGAAGGAGCCCTTCAGGAGCAGCGCCGCCGTCAAAGCACCGGTGATACGCCGCAAGACGTGGCACAAGTTTTGAATGCTCATGAATGTCATCCTCAACAAGGTAAGAAGATGTTGAACGGGAGCGCATCACGCCAGGACTCAGCGTCGGCGAAATCGGTCTCGGCACTGCCAGTTACCGAATACATGGAACAGCGTTCGTATCGAACGGGAGGCATTATCGAATCAATTGTAAATGTCAAGGGTGTTCACAAGACGATCATTGAGAATGCAAGTGACCATGAGGACCAAGACTATGAAAACGTTACGATAGAGCCGTATCTCCATGGATCAGAACGGTCTTCTAGCCTGTCGCGAAAACCTGCCACAGAAAATAGCCCGCTTCTCGATGGTAAATAATGAAGTCACTTGTCAATTCATTCAAAGGCTAGAACTCTATATATCATTTCTTCAGCATTTATACAACAATATTAGAACCTTGGAAATTCTATATACAGTAAAGCCTCCTTTAGAGAAAAGTATCATTTGTGAAAACCTGGAACTTTGTTTAGAGGGTTTGACGCAATTCTCCTACAACACACGAAAGACCCGCCGTCTATGTAACGCCCCTAGAATGCAAATCTCGTATAACACACGAAAAAACCGCCATCTATGTAACACCCTTAGAATGCAAATCTCGTACATCACACGAAAGACCCACCATCTATGTAACGCCCCTAGAACATGCTAGTTTCTGGTCTCGCAGCTGATATGGTTCTACCTTTAATAGAGTGTTTGCAGGACCTCTCTTTCTCCTCCGCCTATCGAACTTGCTTCCACTCTTGCCTAGGTCAGCAGCGCCACGTGACGCTTGAAACCGATCTGAAACCCCGAAAATATCGGCTTTAAAACTCGATGACTCCGCCCGCACTAAACCCGGCTGTTAACGCCGATGTTAATAATCATGGGCGGCTACCATTAATGACACACGTCGGGTACTTGCACCCCCTGCCCACTCATCATAGACCCTGTTGTATTGAATTGTGCAGACTGGTTTCGAGTCAGATCTTCTTTTTGCTCGGTGGTATAGTGGTCTCATTTATCTATTATTTTCATCCCCGGTCCGGCGTCACTCCCCCCTATTGTTTTCCCGTTGATCATAGAATTAACTGACTGCTTCCACGGTTATCCCTCTGCCCCAACTTATCTTTTGCCTACAATGGGTGGTATCAAGGCTTTCTTCTCATCGCCATCAAATCACCATTCCTCTCTCCTGTCCAAGCATTTGCATGCGTCTCCGGAATCATCAGATGATCTCCCTCCTAGACGTGCCCACCGGTCATTCTTGCGCTCAAGGGGCTCCTCGTTGAGCCCAACCCCTAGCAAAGATTCGAGTCTCAAGACCGACGATGTCAAAAGCCTCTCTTTGGATCCCAAGGACTCGCATAGCTCTCTAGTTGCACCGACTTCCAGCAGCGAAAGTATCCACAAATCGAAAGCTGCTGATATGGGGACATCAAACTCAATTCTGAGCTCTAGCCCAGACCAGAATCCACATTCTAAACTGGGACCCCTCTATAGGAAAAAACTTTCCCCGCCTGACTCACACCATTCGCATAAACTCCGGAGATTTCTCAAGAAGCTCGGTCATCATGATAAAGATGAGGGGAAAGCGGCCCCGTTGCCTCTATCCGACTCTGATTTACTGAGAAAGTTCGGCACATTGGGTAAGTTCTTGGGTGCTGGAGCCAGTGGACTGGTCAATATCGTGACGCGACGTGAAGATCCCAGTACATTGCTTGCTATCAAGAAATTCAGATCTCGACAACCACAGGAATCGGAATCCACTTTCAAAGCACGAGTCCAGAACGAGTTCGAGATTGGCGAATGCTTGAAACATCCTAATCTCATCCATATCTTTGAACTTTTCAAAGATTATCCCGTTAGCTCAGTTAAGAAATTCACCGAACCTAGCTATTACATGGTAATGGAATATTGCCGGTACGATTTCTTCAATTTGGTGATGCTGGGATTGATGGGTCAGCATGAAACGGAATGCTATTTCAATCAAATGGCATGGGGTGTACAATTCCTCCATGAAAATGGTTTTGCTCACCGGGACCTCAAGCTCGAAAACTGCGTCGTCAACGATAGTGGCATTCTTAAAATCATCGATTACGGCCTGGCAGTATGTTTCAGGAAGCCCATCAACAACGAGGTGCCTGTAAACGAGATTGTCGATGTCTTTATCGACGATAAATACAAACTCATATGGGCCCGCGGAATCGTCGGGTCCGATCCTTACTTGGCCCCAGAAGTGTTTGAGCCCAGCAATTTCGGCTATGACCCTCGGTTGACCGACGTTTGGCTGTTGGCGATAATCTATTGCTGTATGATATTGAGAAGGTTCCCATGGCAGCTCGCAAAATCCCTGGATAAATCGTATTCCTCATTTGCAAAGGCCCAACGACCACCTCAAGACAGCAAAGAAAATGTTGATGCTCATAGCAAGATCTCACAAGAATCGCAGGAGACAAATCGAACTCTGGTCACTGTGGACTCTGCCACTCATTCGAAAACTTGTGGTGGCGTTCGCAGATCGAATGAATCATCACGAAAAACCACAGTTGAGTTGGAGTCACAAGCCTCGGGTATGAAAACGGCAAGTGACGTCAAGCCAGAGATCAACAACGCAATCGAGGGACATGTCCTCATGATTGAAGACACTTTAGAACACCCTCAAATCGCCCCTAAATCTTTAGAAGCGGCCGAAACCAGCATTCCAGCTCAAGGGACATTATACCCTCAAGCCAAGCAATCTTTTGACACCGCAGAACCCATAATCTTCCCAGTTGAAGCCACGAAAACGCCCTCACCCAATGAACATCTGTCGCCCAATTCCACACATATTCCTTTGCCTATCGAGGAAAATCAAATTGACGATAAAATCAGTTCACCCCAACCAGCAAACACAGACGCACCCACTGAATTGAGATCAATAGCAAAGAAACGTGGCTCTTCACGTACGAGTCTGAGGGCACGTTCTGACCGAAGATGGCTTTTGGAAATGCTTCCACCCGACTCGCGTTCATTGATTGGTCGCATGCTCGCCATTGATCCCAAAAAACGCTTCTTGATCAATGACGTTGTTGACTCAGATTACTTGAGGAACTCACCAGTATGCAAAAACGTACGCGAAGCGTTCAAAGCCGACGCAAGAAAGTTGGACCCTTGCCAATCTGAGGATATACCCGACAATCATACCCACCATCTAGTGACAGAGGAAGAATTGACCAAGATCATGAAGGAGAAGGAGTTGCAAAAGAAGTTGAAGAAAGCCGGGGTCGCCTGATTAGTATAAAGGAATCGAGCCTCATATATCCATGTGCTGTACACGAAATTATCATGAAAAACTTGCATTTAGGAAACCATTTATACTTTCTACATGTAGTCTGGATCCAACAAAATTTGTTTGCATCTATCGATCGAACAGAAACGGGTCCCACGTATTGTCCCAAAGTTTATTAACGCCAACTTTATTGCTGGATATCAAAAGCCTAACAAAATATCTGAAGGAAAATCGGTTGTGTAGTGTAGTGGTTATCACCTTTGGTTTTGATCCAAATAACCCCAGTTCGAATCCGGGCACGACCTTTCTTTTTGGATGATCGCCACAGAGCTTTCCAATCATGTCCTACTCAAGGAATCAACACAGCAAACTATTTGGATAGCAGCCGATGTCTCCCCTCTTAAATAGCATATCATCCTTTCAATAATCTTTTTCCGGTGGAGCATATCGCATTGTTTAATGCTTATTGGTTTGTGGGGCGAGGTGTGTAGAAAAAAGAACCTGAACGGTCATACGCTCGCCTCTACGCCATCTAAAAACAGTATAGAGTTGATGTTGCTGGAGGAACCAGGGTCAATGCGACTCCTACCTTGGTGGGTGATCAATGTTTCCTTTTACTGCTCGGTTTTGGCAATATTGATTATTCTGTCGAGTATCTATCTTCATTTGATGAATTATCGGAAACCATTCCAGCAACGACTAATGATTCGCATCCAATTGATTGTGCCCCTCTTTGCCCTTTCATGTTATGCGATGCTTGTCAACCAGAAAGCGCCCTTCACTCGCTTTGTCTTGGAACCAGTGCGTGAGGTTTATGAAGCATTCGTTATCTACACTTTCTTTTCATTGTTGACAGATATGCTTGGAGGCGAACGAAATATCATCATCATGACTAGTGGAAGAGCACCAGTGTCTCATCCAGGGGCTTTGGGATACATTTTGCCGCCTCTAGATATATCAGATTCACATACATTCTTGAACATCAAGCGCGGCATTCTTCAATATGTTTGGCTCAAACCTTTCATTTGCATGGCCATTCTCTTGGGCGAAGTCATTGGCTGGTACGATGTCAACAAGATGGGCCCTACATCGATATATTTATGGCTTACGATCCTATACAACTTTAGCGTCTCGCTCTCGTTATATTGTCTTGCGATTTTCTGGAAGATTTTGTGGGACGATTTAAAACCCTTCAAGCCAGTGGGCAAGTTCTTGTGCGTCAAACTAATCATCTTTGCTTCCTACTGGCAGGGAATGATTTTGGCCATTCTCAATGCATTTGGCGTCCTTCCAGGAAGTAGTGACGCCGAACAACAAAAGGAAAGTATCGGTGTGTGCATTCAGAATGCCTTGCTTTGCGTCGAGCTCGTTGGGTTTGCGATCGGTCACTGGTTTTCCTTTTCGTATATCCCATTCACGATCTCGCGCATCCCCAATGGTCGCTTGGAGTTCAAATATGCTTTCAAAGATTTTATCGGCATTCGAGACTTGGTCCATGACTTCCGCCTCACCTTTTATGGCGACTATTATAAGGACTACAAGCTGTTTGACTCGGTTGAAGCCATCTTGGCTCACCCTCAGTCCAATGGCCGCATGAGTCGGATCAATCAAGGCATGCGATATCATACTGACGGGAGGCAAAAACATTGGTTGCCCAGTAACAATGCCCATGGACACAGTCATTCATCGATCAAAGCACCAATCCCCGATAACTCTCCACAACTCAAATCAAGTTTCCTACCTAGTCATCATATCGAGGCGCTGCCAGGCAAGAATTATGAACCGTCCGTGCAATCGAATTTCTCATCAATGAATGGATTATACAGCGCATCCCCAGCAGAATCTCCTGAGTTGCCTGCGTCAGCTCCGTCTCAGCCGATCTTGCAAATTCTACGGGGCGATGGCGAGTTGGCAGATATATCATATGAAGATGACGATTTCGATCATGATGAAGAGCTATACAGAGAAGCATGTCGAGTGGTGACGAATTATAATCTTGACCATGCCAACATCAAGCGGATCCTCAATTATCCGATCGTGGATCATAAAATTGAAGGTCATGCATATGGGTATAGAGTGCAAAAGCTTCGTCAAGACCGATTACGAGGACAGAGCGGTGACCACAGTTTGCTCAGAGAGTCATCGTTACTGACACAGTATGGGAGCATTGCTTGATACCTCGGAAGTTGGCTGGCCATATCCCCCCCAGGCCCCATTAATATTTACAAACTATGTACAGGTTCATGATGTCCGGATGTGGCGAAACCATGACGCATGAAATACCTGCTAGTCCTCGATCTTCATAGAATAAAGCAGGTCTAGATCTTGAGTGTCGGTCGATGGCGACAACTTTTGCTTTTCGGCTCTCCGCTGACGTCTCAAATCTTTGGAAGAGGACGGGTCCTTAATTGGCTTCGACAGTGATCCTGTGGACTTGATTGGATCTTTCGGAGCTACACGGACCATTAACCTGGTCTCGGTGTTGCCTTCAATTTCATATGTACAATTCTGTTCGTCCAAGATCTCACGGAGCCCGTTTTGTAGATTTTCACGACGCATCAACTCAATCTGCAAATCTTGTTCATCTGCGAACTCTTTGGAAAAGCGAATGCTATCAGGAGAAATCTCATCCGATTCTTCGGACTCTCCAGAGTTCTCGGTCTCGTTGTTCTCAGAAAGTACGCGTTTTGTCCGTTTGCCCGTGATGCTGATTGTGAATTTCTCCTGTTTGGCCAAACGCCTCAGGATTTCATCTCGTTTCTGGTTCTTCAAGTCCCCTAAACTAATCTTCCACGAAATACTCAAGAATTTTGTAGCCAGTTTCTTCTTTTCGACTTTGAGTCTTTGATTGAGAGCGCGTTTTGCACTTGTGCTACCCATTTCCAAGAGTTCACGTTCCTTTTTAGTTGCCAATTGATCGGCATATGTTTTCAACATGCTGGCAACTGGGATGACCTTAACCATGGGATGGCTCAGGTCTTCCGACGGGGGAAGCACCATGAGTCCATTCGTATTTAAGTCCAACGCATTTGAAACATCAACAAGATTGCGGGTCAAGATTTTCTTGGTCTCAGGATCAAGAAACCTTACTTTGAGGCTACGATCATAATCACGAGCCTTCGAAAGCACGCTTTTGAGGACAATTTTGGCCTGTTCGGACCCGGTGTTGAATTCGAAACGTGTAACTCGCCTAGGAGGTGGATCGGGCCTCCTATGTCTCGACCTGCGCGAAGAATCGTGGGGCGATCTTTCTGAGTGTTTATCCTCGTAGGCAGAGGCGAATCTGTTTGACGAGGGCGCACCTTGTCTGTTGGGAGAGTCACCATAATCCCGAGGTTGTTTGGCATACGATCCAGGCCTCCTATCCTGAGGGTTTTCGGGTGTTGTATATTTAGCCAGGAATCGATTAGAATTTTTCAGGGCCTCAGAGTAAGAAGAAGAAGAAGATGATGATAAAGCCGCCACATTTACCTTGAAAGTTGAGGATTGATTCACGATAGTTCTATAACGCAAACATCTCACTAAGTGTAGACGCCCATACAATAATGGATTCATTCACTGTGACTTTGTGGAAGCTGGCCCCTTATACATGTCAGACCCCATCCCCATCAAATCTGAAATGGCCTTGTCCGAAAATCACGGTCATGTGATTGAAAGTTGTCTTTAGAGTAAAGCGCTGAGGGTGCCATATAAGTTAAATTTGGGCCGTGATCTACAAGTCTGGACTTCCTGTCGTGTTAAGTATCAATAGAGACAGTGGCACTGAAGTATGGGGTAAAGTGCCTGGGAATGTATACAGATTGTGTCGACATTGACTATAGAATTGACGTAGATGTGCGATCCAACATCGTTCCACCTCCATCTCAGAAAACAAACCTCAATGGATAACTAATGCATTACAATTGATTATGCCTAGAAGTCCTCACCGAGATCTTCCAGCGCCAAATGGAAAGTGGTGGCTCAAGGCCTAGCCCAGCTTTATTTCCATCTTCTCTCGCCTTCCGAAAATATCAATTGAGCGCAACTCCACCTCCCGTTGAATCACTGAGTATGACGTCATATGATAACCGACGCCTCGTTTTCTGTTTGCTTTGTTGCTACTGGTTGCTAATCGACGTCGGTGTTCCAGACCAAACTCCCCACACTTCAATTTGTAGCCCAATCAGGGTTGCTTTGTTTGTCATTGCCACTGTCAGTTTTACGAATGCGGCCGATTTACCGGTATATCCGATCGTGGCTTCCCATATATAAGAGAGCAATCTAATTCCCGGTTTACACCACTACCCAGTTTGTTTAACCCTCAACTGACTGTCATGACCCCTCAACCAGTATACTCCACCTCAAATGGTGTCCCCCATGCTAGCCACCCTTATGCCTCGCAGCTCGCTGCACCCGGCGGCCCTCTTTTGCTTCAAGATTTCAACTTGATTGACACTATATCTCATTTCGATAGAGAGCGGATTCCTGAGAGAGTTGTCCATGCCAAAGGTGGTGGTGCTCACGGGTTCTTTGAGTGCACTGATTCCTTGGAGGATCTCAGTTATGCTCGCATCTTCCAAACCCCAGGCTACAAGTGTCCTGTCTCTTGTCGCTTCTCCACGGTGGGTGGTGAGTCTGGAACTCCCGACACTGCTCGTGACCCTCGTGGTTTCTCCGTCAAGTTTAAGACTGACATGGGCAATATGGATTGGGTATTCAATAACACTCCCATCTTCTTCATCAGAGATCCATTGAAGTTTCCCCACTTCATTCACACTCAAAAGCGTGACCCCGAGACCCATCTCAACGCCGCCGAGGACTCTTCTCGCTTCTGGGATTATTTGGTCCAGAACCCCGAGTCGATCCACCAGGTCACCTACATGATGGGTCCTCGCGGTATACCCAAGTCTTGGGCGCAGATGAATGGTTATTCGGGCCACACCTTCAAGCTTCTCAACTCTAAGGGTGAGCTCACCTATGCTCAGTTCCACATTCTTGCCGATGATGGAACTGATAATTACTCTCAGGAAGAGGGCGGTGCATTGGCTGGCGCACACCCTGATCACAACATCAAGGATTTACGTGACCGCATTAATGAAGGAAAGTTTCCTTCATGGTCATACTATGTCCAGACCATGACACCCAAGCAGGCTGAGGAGTTCCGCTACTCTGTGAATGATTTGACAAAGGTCTGGTCTAAGAAGGAGTTCCCCTTGCGCAAGTTTGGCCGTATGGTATTGGACAAGAACCCAGACAATTACTTTGCTGAGATTGAGCAGCTTGCATTCTCTCCCTCTCACTTGCTTCCTGGTATTGAGCCTTCAAACGACCCTGTCTTGCAGTCGAGATTGTTCTCTTACCCGGACACTCACCGCCACCGCTTGGGAACCAACTACCAGCAATTGCCCGCTAACAAGCCCCGCACCACCGACCCTCGCCTGGGCTGTCCCTTTTTTGCGCGTAACTTTCAGCGTGATGGGGCAATGACCATGGATAACCAAGGCAGTTTGCAGGATTATATTAGTTTGGAAAAGAACATGAATAGCATGGACAACACCCCTGCCACCTTTGCTCAGGGTATTCCCAACATTGATGATGGCAAGTACTCTGGTGTTGTACCATTGGCTGCTGAGAGCAAGTACGAGGTGATGCAGAAGGAAATGACCAAGCGTCACCATGAGGATTTGCTCTACCTCAACCACTTTGAATATATTTCCGGTTTCTCCGAGCTTGATGTCGAGCAGCCTCGCGCTTTGTACGAGAAGGTATTTAATGACGCTGAGCGCAAGGCATTTGTCGAGACTGTTGTTGGCCATGCCTCCACCTCCAAACCCTTGATCAAGGAGAAGGTTCCCTCATACTTTGGCTTACTCAACAAGGATTTGGGTGCTGCAATCGCCAAGGGATTGGGTGTCAAGTACACTCACTGCAACGCTGAGGAATACATTAAGTTTGTTGGTGCTGCCCCCGCTTATTAGGCAATGTACATATAACAATAATAGTTTGAATTAAATGCAGTTTATGATATGAAATGATATAAATCAAGAAATTGGTTTGCACAATTATTGACACGCGCGATAGAGAGCGCTTCAGTCCCCCGTAGTAAGCACGTGAAAATTAGATTCGCTCAGTCCAATGTCACAGGATCGTTCCAGCTGCCTGAGCCAGATTCGACCTCGTTAGAGTTATAAAGGACGCTTCCCAAACGAGGGGATGCGTTGGAGTCAAATGTTCCGTAATTGTGAGATCCTAGACTTAGAAAAAGCTCGTCGAGGCCATCGTCTAGGAGATTCTCAGTATCGTCTGCGAGAGTATCATCAAGACCCACATCTTTTCGATTACTACCTTCGTGCTTGATTTTGATGTCGAGCTCGTCGTCACTAGAAATTATCACTAGTTGATCGTCATCATGCTCAGTGGCGCCTGATTTGGGGATTCTGATATCTTCAATAGGCCGATACGAGTTACATTCGAATAACTCGACTTTATCAATGTTTGGTGGTATGGTTTTGACGAAATAGTTTAGCAGATTGCTGAAATACAATTCTGCTAAAACAAAGTCCAAATCGCATAACGGACACTTGTATGTAGGCAACGAATGGCGACGTATCGGCGTGGGGTCGTCGATGATGGTGATAAATTCATGCTTCAACTTCTGGGGCGTCTGCGAGGTTTTCGACTCTTTGGTCACCGCTTCATGATGGTTCGCTAGTCGCTGATAAGATCTTTTGGACATATCTTTTTTAGTCAAATTCAGGACACCCTGAGGTATCTTATTGAATATGCAAAAAGTATCGAAATCGAAGCACTCAAAGTGTATGCATCTATTTGACTTGACAGGGATCTTGATTCTGCCCGCACTCAATGGGTCTTTGAGTGAGAAAACGACCTTTTCGACAACGCCGAAATCGTCATCACAATCGACCTGACTCATTTCTCGCTCTATGATGGGCACGATGTTCTTCGGAACTGGCTTGTATATTATCGAAGTGTGTGATTTTGGCTTTTGTCCGTTTGTCGATGAAAGTGATGGAGGCGGCAATGCTTCACTGCGATACTTTAACGTGACCATGAACGTAGGCACTTGGCTTTGGCCTTGAAGAGCCTCATTAAGCTCCTCGTCCAAATCACTCAAGTCTTGCAAAGAGCTAGTGTCGTCGGAAGGACTGAAATTGAGTAGGGACCGTAGTGATTTGGGGTCACGGAAGCGGATGCGAACCGAAAGCGAATCATCCTTCCGTGAGCGCGCGCGAGAACTCGTCTCGACAGCAGTCGACTCAGTATGACCAGGTTGTATAGACTTGTCGGTGTTTAGTCGTGGTTTCATGCTCCGTCACATAAGTGGTCAGTCAAGTAAATTCAGATAGAAGATGACTTTGAACAATGCCGACGTCTTTCCGCTGACATGTCGCCTCCGCTCATACAAAATACTTTTTTTTCCGCAGGCCCCATCTAAGCGGAAGCTGCTATGGGTACCCAAAAGACCAATCGCATAGTAGGATCATCCGTCGGGGGCCGCTGCCCAAAAGTCTCTAGCCACTGGTATCGGTACGGTCATTTGGCTGAGTGACTATTACGATGCACGATCATATTTCATATATCTCTATATACGTACAATTGGCCTCGTTACATGTTCAAGTCGAGACTAAATGACTCCTCACTGAGCGCTTCACCTATCTCTCGTTCTAACAAATCTGTGAGGCTTGTTGAATCGCGAAGAGTAATCCATTTACCTCCTATCAAATCGTATCTTTTGGGTCCACTGATAGGGCTACTGAGCCAGATCTGCTTATTGGGTGGCTGCTTATTGATCACATATGTTCCTATAGGCGGGATTTGAAGTGTCAAAACACCTTGCGTCAATTCACAATCTATCTGAGGGTACATTTCGGAATAATCTTCTAGTGCATCGGCGAGAGAATCCATGTATTCGTTGGAAATGTTCTTGTACTCTTGAGAGCTGATCACATCGATTTGACTTTCGACATGCTTACCCTCAGTACTGACCGCGAAAGTCCTTCGACTAGATCCCATCCCGCAGAATCCATTAGTAGTCATGCTCGCTGAGAGACGGTGATGTAATGCAGCAGAAGTCCTATTGACCAAGGTTCTTTGTATCAACTTGCTACAGGCACAGCTCCTTGTGAAATATTTGAACATGTTGAAATTGGCCCCTAGTTGCCTGGGGGTGCTTTTGACCGAAAATTCGGACCTTGGAAATTTATTCCAACGGTTCCAACCGACCCTTTTTTTTCTCGCGATATCACCATGTTCATCTTGTTGATTTCAATAGCAGCTGTCCTCGTTCTATTGGTATTCCTTCTTCCGTATGTTCTGGGTATAACTCTGATCAAATTGGAGAGACCTCTTAATCGCAGGACAGGTGGTGGACAATCGCTGACCATCGATGCCGAAACGGATTACCTTCCCCCGGATATGCGCACGGGCCAATCCACTGGCCCACAAGTTTCGGCAGCCACCGCAGGCTTGCGTGATAGAATCAGCCATGCGTCGCCATCTCTCAAAATCGGGTTACAGTCTCAAGACGATAGCAAGCTTCGTCGAAGACGAGCTGAAAAGGTCGATTTGAATCTAGACCCGAACACATATGACTACGACGTCGATGAATTAGCAAGGGAAGAGGAGGAGGCTGACCGGAAAGATACCATGGCGGAGTTCCGCAAAATCCAAGAATCGGGTATCACCAGAGAAAACTTGGTCTAAATATAGATGAGTCCGACTACAGGCCTTGTCTGCGCGTGTCTGGCCTCAATGGTCATGTACTGAAATCTGACACTTATATGGCCCTGTTTTTTGCAATGCCATGCACTTGCCGATGTACCTGTTTTCCGGTTACACGCAGGACTCAGCATACGGTGACTGCCGAGCATTCTTGCACATTGGAATAAATTTTGCGACTTGTATTCTAATGTAGAATGGCCACTTCAGTTCTTCTAGTATTAACTCATCAGACGTGGGCGTGCTTCTGAGCATGCTTCTACTGATTTGTTTGACTCTTATTTTTTGTCTCTTTGTGTGGGTCATTGCAGATGCGATAGGCTATGTGGGACCTCCTTTGATCCCAGGTATACCTGAAATGAAAGGATATCCGATATTGGGCTGCATTGTGCAGTTACACCTGAACCCCGCACTCAAATGCATGCAATGGTCTTTGCAGAACAAGACGCCCGTTTTCCAGGTTCGATTTGGCAGGAAACGAGTCATTGTGGTAAACAGTTTCGAAGATGTCACTTTCTTTTGGGTAAAGAGTTCGCGCGCCAATAATTCACGGCCAACTTCCTACACTTTCCACACAATAGTTTCGCTGTCACAAGGCTTGACGATTGGATCCACCCCGGCATGCTCGTCGCTCAACCGCGAAAAGAAGGCTATACTGATGCAACTTAGCCAGCATCAAGTCGAACAATTAACAACGATTTTGGATGAAGAATCCACCAGGATGATTCGGCAGATTCTACGCACGAATCCTCACATGCTGGGTCCTCCCTCGAGTCAATTGCTTCGCCACGTGCGGAAAGCTCTTCCAGATATCGACGTGATGCCATACGCGCAACGCTTCACGTTGCAGAGTGCGATATATGTCACGTATGGGATCAAACTTGATTTCTATAATAAGGACGCAGAGTTGGCTCAGGAAATTATCAGTGTGGAGAATGAAATCTTGCACCTCCGATCGGCGACTGCCGATTATCGGGATCTATTCCCTATTTGCAGGCTACTTCCCTTTTTGAATTCAAAGCCAGACAGTATGAGGCATCGTCGTGATGTATACATGAATGACCTCTATGCGGAGATGTCACTGCGCACCAATAATGGCGATCCTGATGTTCCAAATTGCTTGCTTTATAAGGTCCTCTGTTCGCGATATAAGCTTCTGGAGTCAGAAACCCAGAGTCTATGCCTAACCATGGTCAGTGCGGGTCTAGACAATATTCCCTTAAATTTTTGTCATCTTCTAGGGCATTTGTCTCATCCTTACGGGGCAGGTCTCCAAGAGATTGCGTATGAAAGCCTTTTACAGCTTTCCAACAATGATTTGCTAGAGGCATGGGATAAGGCGGCATCAGCCATGGATTGCGACTTCGTCATGGCCTTGATTCTCGAAACTCTACGGTACTTTACCGTATCACCACTAGCTTTGCCCCGGATGACTACAAAGTCTATCAACTACAAGGGAACTAGTATTGCGCGAGACACGTGTCTCTTTATGAATGCGTATGCTGCAAACCATGATCCCAAGCAATTCGATCGCCCGGATGAGTTTCTTCCGTATCGCTGGCTCACAAATGACAGTCTTCTGGATTCAACGCGCAAAACCGTCCAACATTTCAGTTTCGGCGCAGGATCACGGATGTGTTCGGGCAATTGCTTGGCAATCAAGGAGCTATATACCCTTACTTGCCGCATGATTTTGTTTTTCAAGGTCAAGGCGCCCCGTACAAGCCCATTGATGGAACTTGATCCATTCAAAAGCAATACACATCCCAACTCCATATCCTTCGAGCCGAATCCATTCAAGGTGCGCCTCTTTATGCGCATCAGTGTAGATAGCGAGAAATTGTATAACAAAGTTTCAGCGCTTGTATAGCTCTTTATATAGTAATATAGATGATTGGCCAGAATAGTTCAACGGTGGACGCGCGTCAGTTGCGAGTGCATGAATCAATCATGAATCGCCTTTCTGTGGCAAGTCTTCCGGGTCGATGTACTGCGTCTTTTGAAGAACTGCCGAGCGCTGACCGCTACTAAACGGTAAATTATATTTGAGGACCCCTCTCACGACCAAATCGAATGGGTTCCGTGAAATGACTGCCCATTTCGCTGAATTATCGGAATCGGTGGAATTATCGTTTTCATTAACGACTAGTGTCGTCAAGTTTTTCCCGGGGTTTAAAAGTTTCACCTCACCCAGTTGTGCAACGGATGAATGAGTGAATATCCCACCTGGGAACGAGATTGAAGGGTCCATGGAATAGACCGTGCCCAATAAAACTGTTTCCACTGACCCGGATTGTGAGGTTTCGTGATAATCGTTATAATCAGTATCATCGCGTAAGAACCCGCTTTTCGCAAAGACGTCGACCTCGAGCCCCTTCATCCCGACCGAGAACCACCCTGGGTTCACGGCCTCAATCACAATGTTGAACACAAGTTCGTCATGGCTAACGATGGCATTATCCAACAGCACTACCGAGACTCCGGCAAGATCCTTCGTTGATGCCAACACAAAACCCATAATGAACCCGATTCCCAAAATACACATGATGCTCACTAGGGTATAGATGAAGGAGCCAATTAGACTGGTCTCGCCTTCCGTGAAAGTCCCGTCAGATGCTTTCCGCGGCAATATAAAGTGCTTGCCATCGTTTAAGCAAGGGTGAGAGTACCTTGCTATTCGAGTCATGCTTTTGCGGGATTGAGGGCTATCTGCTATTCCATATTGGACGGGATTGTCAATATACGCAGCCTCATCATACTCGGCAATGTCGTCGTAATATATCGGTGTTTCCTGATATGGTGAGAAGGGGTATCCCTGAGAGTTGCCCACCATACCACCATCCACACCGTTAGATCGACGCAATGGCTGGCCGGTGGACGCAAAGCGTTTGCCCTGGAGTGGAGGTGGACGCTTGCTGCCATGGAGATTGAGGTTCAACGACCGATAATGAGGGATCTTGTGATTTTGTATCAACGGCGAGAATTCGTTGGCCGGAGCTCCTGAAGTATGAGGGAAACGAATGTTTTGATCGTAGTATATGAGGTCGTCGTCAAAATCTTCAATGTCGATATCGTCGGGAATAATGCTGTAGCGTCTTGGCTGAGACCCCTTTTTATCAAAGAGTTTCGAGGTAGTTGATCGGAGTTTGGACGAAGAATTAGTGGTGGATGAGCGGAATCGCTGCGCATAAGAGTTCTTTGCGGTATCGGGATCGAAACCTGGCAGTAAAGATGGTCTTGTGGACGCATTGTCCGCGATGCCCAGGCCCTCTTTCTTGGAGAAATTGGTTCCTCCGCTCCCGCCATCGTTTTCTGGCTTTTCAGTTCCGCGATTCGTGTATCCACCCATAGACTCAACATCGAACGAAGTGCTTTCGTCATCGACTTCGTCGAATGAATATCGATCTTCCATAAATCGTTCATTGACACTGCTGCCCCCATCATTCCCGCCCCGTTTGAGGTCGATATTCAGGTCTCTCCTGATCAATGGGTCTCGACTAGACGTTTTCGATCGCTCGGCCGCGTTATCGTCGTGGTCCGCAGCTGGAGAATGAACAGAAAAGATCCCCGATTTGGAACGATGGATCTGAGGTTGGAAGGATTCGGCCAATCCAGCTTCATGGCCACCAGGGCCCAATGGAAGCCGACCTCCGCTGCCATTACCACTGCCAGATTGAATTTCTTGCAACTGGTGACTACTGAAAGACCCCGCCATAGATGCGGCCTTGCGAGAATGGGTTCCTGATGACTGTCCTAGTCGACTTGATTTGGTAACAATCATTGGAGAGGACTCATTCCCCATGAGGCTATGATGTATCGGAGGAGGCGCGTCCAGACCACCAGGGCGGGCATCGAGGGGAGAGTTGGGCCAGTGAGGTGCATGCACGCTTCCATGAACGCTACTGGTATCACCGACGCCATACGAGTTGCCGTTGGCATTTATGGTGTCGTTCTGATGCAAATCACTACTCTCATACACAAAAGTCTCGTCACTGTCGCTGCTCTCCACATCATCAACTGCACAAGCAAGCTTTGCTGCGAAAAAGTCCGTCCTTGTAGAATTTTGTTTGAGATTTCGAGATTTGGGTGGGTTACTTTGCTTGGCGTTATTTGCTAGAGTTGCAGTAGCGATACTTTCACCAGCAAGATCGGAGTTGTGGTTATTGTCAACCGCTGATATGTTGACGCTGGAAGTGTTTGCCATTGAATATGGTAGTGTTGAGCTGGAGACAGCATGTGAAAGCGGGATGCGATTGTTCGTGCCGTCTCCGACTAAATTGGGTGAAACACCTGGAGGTGGAGGTGGCTGCGACATTGAAGAAGTCGTATCCTCCTTCACACTGGCTTCTCCATTATTCGCATCCTCGAGCTTCATATTCGCGGGCATGATCGCATCAGACATCACTCCAACCAGATTTCGAGATGTTTGGCGTTTATCATCAGGATCAGTCGGAGCATGCTTAATACCATTTTCAGTAGTATCTCCAACGTTATCTCGTTTGCCGCTGGAGGCAGAAAGTGTAGGGTGGCTTCCATTCAGTTCCAAGTCGGGTTTATCCTTCAAGGATGAGGAAGAAGTGATAGGGGGATTCAGTTCCACTCGTGTATCTGGATTGATTTTAGTGTCAGGGTCCACATTTGCAGCAGCCGTATCCTTGCTGTCAGATCGATGCATTCTTTAATGGCAACGGTTGGACGGATGACGTGAACGCCTAGAGTACGGATGTCGAGGACTTCTTAGACCGACAGAATGAAGTCGCGGTCGATATCGGTAGCGGCTCAAATGAGTCCGGGAAGGATATGTGTGATTGAGAGGATCTGATCAAATTCTCTATCAGCAATACTGGCTGTAAGAATATTTCACTTGTGTGCAGTTTGTGGGTTCTAGGCTGCGAAATTGCGACTAAAAAGTGGTGACGGTCTTCTGGCCAGTTTAAATTGGGTGGTGAATCGAATTGGGTATGGCGAGGTCGCTCTGATCAATATGAATCGCTTATACTTGAAGTAGATTTCAGCGGCTGTTGATGCTTAAAAGACACGAATAATATTGAATGTGTATAGACGACTTTTTTAGGCGTCGGTAACGATTGCTGCCTCCCAGGAAATGAAAAGTCGGCCAGAAGCAAAAACATTGAAAGCCTCCTAAAATTTTGCGAAAGTGCTTGTGCGGCAAATGCAACGCCCCCTACAAGATTGATAGATCGAGTAAATTTAAAAACTTATTGTCGAGTAAAGCCTGTTCTTTAAAAGAGAACTCGTACTCGTACCCGTGAAACAGTGCAATTCAACTTCACAGAGAACTTGGGGGGGGGGGGGGCTTGAAAGAAGCTCCTGACAGTCCTTACGGGGAACATCTATTGTTTGGAAGAACGTGGCCATACTCGATTGTATTCTGACCACTTGCATCAAGCATTATATGAGACCAATTTGCTGTTGACGTTGTTAACAGCTTCTTTTCAAGCGTTTGAATATCTTTATAGTCGTTTATTAACCATTCTTCTCCTGACATTTGTTCGAAACCAGGGAGATAGTCCGATCCGAGAGATATCTCATTTTTCCACTCCCCATCTTCAATATTCCCACCCGTACCTCAAACACACGCCTCTCTCTCCGCCTCACCTCCACTCCCCTCCCTGATAAACCAACAACTACAGCCAATCACTGTAGAATAAATCCCACGGGTGAATAGAGTTCATGCACGACGTGAGGCTAAACATCCTTTCCGCAATATCTCTCACTTTTGATCAGAATTTGGACCGAGCTCCAAAATATCCTTCTTCGGACTTGGTGCGGGGAAATGTGGTCGTATGACCGTCGATACATGACCCGGAAGAATTGTAGCCCTGGAATCATAGCAACCTCGTGGCTATTATGTGACGGGTGGGCACTGAGTTAGCCAAAGTCGGCCGTATAAATGAGGACTGAATCTCGGTAAACTAGTGACAATTCTCAAGCACCAAACGTCATGATTATAATGAATCTAGTCTTGACATGGATAAGCGCACTTGTCCCAATCAATGCCGTCGCAATCACTGGAATGGTGGCCAATGCAAGTGCCAATGCAAGTATGACCCACTCTCAACTTACTGTTCCCTCCAGCGCAGCAATAGGAGTTGCTCAGCTCCCCAATATCTTCAACGAATCAGCTGTGGACGCTAACACGGTTGCTCTGGGATATGAGTTGCGCAATTTGTCTCGAACAACTCGCGGCCTCACTGGTCTATTGTATTTGAAGGAGGCTTCGAACATTTATGGCTATGATTTTGACCTTCTCAATTTGACAGTCTCGTATCAAGCGGATACTCGAGTGAATGTGCGGATTGAGCCTGTCAATATGACGAATGTGTTCGTCTTGCCTGAAGAGTGGGCACCTAAACCATCGATTGATGGCGATTTGGCCACTTATGACTTTGAGGGCCTGGACCTTGTCTTTGAATACAATGTGAAAAACTTTGGCTTTGCAATCGTTCGCGGTAGTACTGGGGAGGACCTCTTTTCCACCATGGGAAACCCTCTTGTATTCTCAAATCAATTCATTCAGTTCAACACCTCATTGCCGAAAGGCCACGCCATTTATGGTCTCGGAGAGACTATCCATGGATCGATCAATGAACCTGGTACTGTCAAAACTTTGTATGCGAATGATAACGGCAATCTTCTTGACGAAAACGTATATGGTCTTCATCCTGTTTACTACGACATGCGTTTCGACACCAATAATACTCATGGCGTATATTGGAGATCTTCAGCTATACAAGAAATCGTCATTGAGGATGAATCCTTGACTTGGCGCGCACTTCTGGGAGTCATTGACCTCTACTTTTTCAGTGGCCCGGATCCTATGGATGTGACCAAACAGTTTGTGACTCAAATTGGCTTACCCGCTCTCCAGCCTTACTGGTCGTTGGGTTTCCACTTGTGCAGATGGGGCTACGAAACCGTGGGAATGATGGAAGATGTTGTGGAAAACATGAAGAACGCCAATATCCCTCTCGAAACCATATGGAGTGACATTGACTATATGGACTCGTACAAGGACTTTACGAACGATCCTTATCGCTACCCGTTAGACGAGTATCGCTCGTTCGTCGATAACTTGCATTCAAGCGATCAGCATTACGTGCCAATTTTTGATGCTGCAATATATGTCCCAAACCCTGATAATGCGACCGACTATGACTATAAACCATTTCATCTCGGGAACGAAAGCGATGTGTTTATCAAAAATCCTGATGATTCTCTTTATATTGGAGCGGTGTGGCCTGGGTATACTGTATTTCCAGACTTTACCGCTAACGGTACTCAAGACTACATGAATGAGGTTTTCAAGAGCTGGTACGATGAGATCCCATTCGACGGGATCTGGGCTGATATGAACGAGGCATCTTCGTTCTGCGTTGGTTCGTGTGGCTCGGGCAAAATTGAAGACAACCCCGTACATCCTCCGTTTGCAGTGGGGGCGGTCGCTGATTCTTGGCCAGAAGGGTTCAACGTAACTAATCTGACCGAATGGTTCAGCATCTCCAAATCCATCGCCGCGACTGCGCTGAGCACGGCCTCCCAATCCCTGCTGACCAGTTACGCTGCTGTGAACACTTTGATGCCAGGGAAGGGAAACCTCAACTATCCGCCTTATGCAATCAATCACATCCAGGGCAATCATGATCTTGCAGTGCACGCCATCTCACCTAATGCAACACACGCTGACGGCAATGTCGAATTCGACATGCACAGCATCTATGGTTACATGCAAGAAAAAGCTATTTATCATGCTTTATTGGAAGTTGCCCCTGATCGCAGGCCCTTCATCATTGGTCGCTCGACCTTCTCGGGATCCGGGAAATATGCTGGTCACTGGGGCGGAGATAATTATGCGACCTTTGCCCTGATGTATTATTCCATCCCCCAGGCATTAAGCATGGGCTTATACGGTGTTCCGTTCTTTGGTGCCGATGCATGTGGTTTCGCTGGAAATACCGACGCAGAATTGTGCTCTCGATGGATGCAATTGGCGTCGTTCTTCCCATTCTATCGCAATCACAATGTTCTTGGAGCCATATCTCAAGAACCATACTTGTGGGAGTCTGTGGCCGAGGCGTCAAGGGCCTCAATGTCTATACGATACTCGCTATTGCCGTACTACTATACTTTGTTGCACAATGCCCATGTGAGTGGCGAGCCAGTTATGAAGGCGCTCTCATGGGTCTTCCCATACCAACGTAACCTCACTGGTGTTGATACTCAGTTTTTCGTGGGAGATGCATTGTTGGTCACTCCGGTATTGCACAGTGGTGCCAATGAATCGCATGGTGTGTTCCCTGGCGCGAACGAGACGGAAATATATTACGATTGGTACACTTTGCAGGCGCAAAATTTCTCGGCGGGGACAAATGAGACTCTTGCGGCGCCTTTAGGACATATTCCATTCCATATCCGCGGTGGCCATATCTTACCAATGCAAGAGCCATCATACACTACCGCCGAATCTCGCAATAATTCTTTCCACCTTTTAGCGGCGTTGAATATGGACGGTTCTGCCCAGGGTAAATTATATTTGGACGATGGCGAGTCGCAAAAAGTGACAAGCGCATTATTTGTTGATTTTGTGGTCCAAGACCAGAAACTTGTGGTTTCGCCTTATGGTACTTTCAAAGCTCGGCCGGCTTTAGAATCCATCAAAATTTTGGGTATACAAACTGAGCCTTCTCTGGTGACTTTCAATAATGTCACTGTGAACTTTATGTTTGAAAATTCGACCATCATTGTCGGGAACTTGACCAATATGACTAGCGCTGGAGCATTTGCTCGCCAATCCATCCTCCTGTGGAATTGACATATCACTAGTGAAGATACACCAATGTATGATGTTGTATAATTATATTTCCCTTTATAATGAACCCATAACATTCTTTTTTGTGTACTAGAGGCAAACACTAAATAACAATCGCTCCCAACGTCCTGCTACGAATCCGATAGTAGTTGTTGTGAGGGCCAATCGACCTGGTCCAGGCTGGAGCTGCAAATACGCTCAAGGAGGGCCGGGCACGTGCGCGAGATCCCTAAATCCATAATGCCATCACGGATCGCGGTAAGTCTTGATGAAGAGCAATGGGCTTTTCGTTCAACTTCGAGGCTCGGGCCCTCAGTGATGATGAGCTCGTAGAACAGGAAGTCGCACAGGCTGTTAGCAATGAACCCGAATGCCGGCCAGTTCAGGTATCGGCGCCACTACAACCACCCAAGATCCATTCTTTGGAATCAGTCCTCGAATCTCTCAAAGACGTCAAGATCACTTTCGACGACTACACCACTGCTGGAGGAAATGTTGTTTACCGCCGACAATTATTTGATGTGCGGCATCAGCTTATGTGCGAAGATGAGGATCAACATGTCGGTGAAGACGTCGATCTGAAACAAATTTTGATCAAGGAAAACGATATAGACTTGAAAGCCAACGTCTACGAAGGAGGGTTTAAGAGCTGGGAATGTTCCTATGACTTGATCGATTACATGGCGAAATCATCAATACTCGGCGAGGGAACGACGAGCCTGTTTTTGGATCTTGGATGTGGCACAGCATTGCCCTGTTGCTTCCTTTTCTCCGAACACACCAGACGACGTGTCAAAAATGTCACTTACATTCTCTCCGATTATAATTATGATGTTTTACGACTCGTGACTGTTCCCAATTTGCTTATACATTGGGCATCGACTCTTGAGCCCATAATACTTGGTAAGCTCACCTGTGTAGCGAACGGGCCTGAATCCAATTCTGATGAATTGCTCATTACTGAACAACTTATACGAGCGTTCCTACAAGACTTGAACGATCGTCAATGTACGATAAAACTTATATCCGGATCATGGGGCCCCGAATTCAACAAATTGGTGGAACACGATAAGATCGATTACATGGTGAGTTCCGAAACAATCTACTCGCCCCAAACATTGCCTCTCGTAGCGGAAACGATATCAGAGGTCAAGGCTGCTACTACTGTTGTAGCTGCGAAAAACATTTACTTTGGCGTAGGAGGATCCGTGGCTGAATTTCTCCAATGCTTGGAAAAGTTGCACATCAATGCCTTCCAAGTTCATGAAATGGGTCAGTTGAAGCGATCCATCATACACATCACACCATAGAGCTTTGCAATGTAAAATCACGTCACCATTATCTACTTGCTTCTTGCCGCAACAATAGGTGGAGTCGTATGTTGTGACGTGCATTTACCAATTCGTCGTACGGGACCAATCATCGAATCGGATTTTTCAAGCAGTCATTGAAGAAAAATCAATCTGGTTCCCATAAGATATCTTCGACAACCATAGAGATGTTTCGCCCTACTATACTTAGATCTGCTGTACGTTTCCAGTCGGCAGTGGCTCTGCCTGCACCGAAAGTTTTGTCCAACGCGTACGTTGGTGCTTTGGAGACAAGATGGAACCACTTGCCCAAACCAGAACAAAAGACCTTGATAAGCGAATTGAACGCTAGAATGGAGTTGCCGTGGCAAGAGTTGACTGCTGCCGAGAAGAAGGCTGCTTACTACATTTCTTTCGGTGCCTGGGGTCCTAGAAAGCCGCTTCACAAACCCGGTGAGGTCAACAAGGTCATTTGGGGCGTCGTTGGCGGTATTGGTGCTGCTATAGGCTTGTTTGCATTCATTCGTTTATTCGCTGCACCTCCCCCCAGAACCATGACCAGAGAATGGCAAGACGCCTCCGACGAGTACTTGAAGTCCAAGAACGCAAACCCCTTCACCGGTTACTCCCAGGTACAGTAGACTCCTATACACCCAGTATATTCTTAGCATATCCGTGTACGGGCCGTGCCATAATACATTGATAAATGATTTATTTCGCATAAGATGGATCAATCGAAAACACGCTTTCAATTTTTTTCAACATACTAATGTAAATCCAAAGTGATCCTTTAGGATTCATTATCTCCCCATTTCCTCCATCCGCTCATTATATGTATGGCAATGGGTTTATCAGTGAATTGAAGTTTTACAATCGTGGTACGGCGCCATACAACGTTATGATTTATTTCAGAAAAAAGAGTTGTGTTTAGAACTTACTATGTACTATCACATGAAATAAACGACAGATTGCGTATTTCCGTCTTGTGAGGCTCAACACGACATCAATATTGTGAAATGCGCTCGATCAATTACGTTTCAATGGCGGTGATAACGTGGGTAGAATGTTCTAGTTCTTGTTAACGGTATGGGGCGTCGGCCTCAATGCAGTATTGTAATTCCTGTTCCCACTTGTCACCATTCTCCAACAATTTCTCTTTATTATACAACAACTCCTCTCTGGTCGCCGTGGCGTATTCAACGTTGGGACTCTCAACAATGGCATCAACAGGACACGACTCTTGACAGTATCCGCAATAGATGCATTTGGTCATGTCGATATCGTATTTATAAGTTCTGCGCAGGCCATCTAGGCGCTCTTCTGCCTCGATGGTGATTGCTTGCGCTGGGCAAATAGCCTCGCACAACTTACATGCAATACAGCGCTCTTCACCGGATGGGTAGCGTCTCAATGCATGTTCACCACGGAAGCGTGGCGAGATCGGACCCTTCTCGAAGGGATAGTATATAGTGTATGGGGCACGAAAGTACATCTCCATACAAACGTACATTCCTCTTGCGATTTCATTCAAGAAAAAGAACTTTGTGGCTTTGGCAAGCGCACTTTCTCCGGACTCTTCCCATGTCTTTGGTTGGGGGAGACGGAAGCCCTGGGGCCAAACCAGCTGAGATGATCCACCGGTGGTGAAATATTCGGAGGCGCCGGTAGCCGCAGGACGCATCACTCGGCTAGTGGCGGACAAGAAACGAGGTTTAAAGGCAGCCAGCATGGGAAGCCTCAGTATACTTTGTCTGAACATGGTGGTGAGAGAGATATATCAAGTTCAACGAATGCTATCGAGATTATGGCTATCAGTCTGTGACAATGCAAGGTGCTCCAGTTTGTTGTTCGATGCAGGATTCAGAGGGTAAGGCCGAAATACGTACTTGTGATTGGTTTACAACAGAGAAAAAACACAAACGTGACCGGACCCAGTAGATTTTCTAGCCCATGACCCGTAGGGCGAGTTCAACACTGGCAAATGTGCCTGCGCTACAAGGAACTGCTCTGAGTAAGCATGGAGTCAATCCTCTCCAGAACCCTCTCCATCCGTGTAGTCTATATATTGCTTTTGCCGCAGCGACAGAACTGCCGTTGAACCGGCTTCCCTGTCCAAGCTTATCGCTTTGCACTGTAGACTTGATCACATCAAGTGGATATGAACTGAGCCAAAGCATTAATCCAGCGCCAGCCCCGGACCCCAATAGTTGGGCGGTCGGGAGTTCGGCCTTACTTTTCAAGTTTTGCAACGACATGAGTTTGCGGATCATCAATTCATACGTGGAAAACCACACTCCGTATGCCTGAAATTCGCGAACAGTGGTGATTCCGAACCCGCGATATATCCCACGAAACCCGAATTGACCGTAGATTGACTCGATCATCTTGCGGAGAGGGATGGGACCCGCGGTATTGGACTGACTCAATATACGGAGCTGCTCCACGGGCGATGCAATAGGCGCGTTCATTAATCCGGCGGCCGCACCTGCCAAGTATGTTTGTGGCCAAATACTCAATGAGTTTGAGCCTGTACGAGCCATGATTTGACGCCTAGCCTCGTGAAAGCCATAAAACTGAAGCGAAACGCAGACACCTACCCCAAACAATGGCGAGATCGTACCCTTATAGAACGCAAGAGCACCTTCATTGCGTAGCACTTGTCTTATAATAGCGAGAGACCCCACATCATTTCCTGTCAGTGTTTGTAATCTCACCTTGACCAAATCAGCAGGCTGCCCTATCAAGACCTGCGCCGCGCCACCCACAAATCCAGCAATAATGTCTTTGGCTTTGCGCGCATACGAGGTGTCCACCGTTGATTCTAACTCCTTTTCAATTTCCATAGATAAGTTGTTAGCAGTCGTTCATACTGACACCCTCCCACTAAGTGAAATGACATACTACGCGGTCATGTTGTGATTGCACGTGAGGGGTGTGTGTGTGATGGAGTGGTGGTCTTGTGAGACTTGGAGGCGACTGTAAATCCAGATGCCGATCTTTAAAAGTTCGCCATTCCATATAGCCTAGACGACTACACTTCACTATCTAACTGCAAATTTTTCGAATTTCCTGTTCAGCGGATAGCACGGCCTGGATACAACTACATTATTCCTGAATTTAGGTGTTATTTTGTTAGTGTGTTAACCTTTGAGTAAGCCAGTCTATGAATTGAGAATCCCGCCGAGTGAAAGAACTCGACCGGGAAGCTGTGGTCTCTCAGAAGCTTTTGTGTCTGTGACGATTGAAATATGCTCGTTATTTGTGTGACGACGAATTTCTCGGGCACTTTCGGCATTATTTCCCAATGAGGAATGTTCGCTATTGGGGTGGTCTTGTTTGACATTGGCCGTGGCCTCTACCTTGACTGACTCGGTACCGACAGAAGTGGCATTGCCGTCATCAGCGCCGTTATTCTGAGGGGCGCTAGTGGTGAAGTCAACCGCTAGAAGCGGCAACTTTTTCGGGCCATTCAGTGACTCTGTGGAAATTGACAAATCCAGAATAGGATTTGGTAATTGTCGCAGAGCGTTGTGCTCTGATTTATTGACATCTAGCTTAGGATCTGTAGCTGCCGTGTGGTCGCGGATCGCCAGCACGGCTGGATTTCCGGTAAAAGGCATTTGGATCGGAGGGAGTTGCAGAGATAATGTTGATTTCGGCGTAGCTTGAAGAGATTGCGAGGGATTTTGGATTGGAGGAAGATTGACATGGCCGTGGAATTGATGAAAGGGTTGTGATTGAAGAAGCGCTGATGGCGCTGGCCCGGGTACAGGTCCTGGACCATTCGGGATACCATTAGCGCCCGTATAAGGCGGCAAATAGGAGTAGGGCACCGCATGTCCGCGCGCAGGAATAAAATGTGGCAACCCCGAACGAGGATCTAGCGATTGGTTAGGAGCTGATAGAGATGGCGCCGAGTCAGCTTTTCCTGTGAGTGAGTCGGGGTCAGGGGACGGACTTTTCGTTCTGTCGAGTGTTGATGGCATTCGTTTGCGCCTCTTGATGGTATTACGCTTCATGCGGATGGGGCGATGCGAACCATGTAGCCGATAATATAGACCGCACGCGTTGCAAATGGTATTGCCAGCGTCGTCGCGTCGCCAGAGAGGAGTGATAGTAGCCTCGCAGTTGAAACAAGCTATGACCGTTGATTCTGTGTTTGCAGTGACCGGAGCGTCTTGAGTGGAGCCACACACTCCCTCGGATTTGAGTGAGCCCGAATCAGAGACGGTGGCGCGGTTGTTGAACGCAGGACACCCTTTACAAGCAGCCGCTCCGCCTGTTCCATTGCATAGGCCATTTCCTTTACAGGACCCCTTCTCCGTGGGAGGAACCGACACGATATTTGGAGGCCGTTTGAGGTTGACGGGCCGGTGGGACCCATTGGAACGCAAGTAGAGACCGCAAGCATTGCATATCAACGTCAAGTCAGGAGCACGGCGCCAGAGCGGGGTCTTGGTGGTACCGCAATTACTGCACTGCTGGCCTTGAGGTTCAGGCAGACTTTTAGAAACATGCATGGGCTGGCTATGCAGAAGCGCCGGTCCGTTTGGTGTGATCGGAAGTGAAGCAGGGTTTGGTAGGCCCACGGACGTAGAGGAACCTGGGGTCGGAGGGGGTGTATGACGAGTGAGAGCCAGAGCTGTTCCAGCATTTTCAGGTGTTATGCCAGCGCTGGAGCCGGAGCCGAAGCCGGAGCTAGCAGTGGCAGCAGAGCTCAGGTCGGGGTCGGGTTGAGCCGGATGAGAGGTGGACATGCAATGACTATTTTTCAATGGTAGTGTGTCTCAAGATGGCAATCATATCACGCATGCAAGACTGCACACCATTCAGATGAGATCAGTAACTGCGGAGGGTATGAGCTTCAAAAGACGGAGATACGATCACGTGTACAATTCTGATCCAAAACCGTTAGCCAATCAAATAGCGTCCATTACTAACACGAGATTTACACGTGCTGGAAGGCTCTGATCACGGGATTCCTGAACAATTAGAGACGGATAAGGAGAAGACCCCCAGGATTGATCGGAGTAGTGATTTCAAAGAGATGGGCCGATCTACAGCTGAAAGCGCCCAACCCTGCAAAAACTGCTTTGAACTTATTGTGCATCACCATCTAGTGAGGGATGATATGGTATACTCCTGACTCGCAATCTCGATTGGAACGCACCACTGATTCAGGCTTGGCATTTGATCCAGGGTCTGTTCGGGCTCCTACGATTCTCGACCCCTTTCCCTCGAATATCCCTTGGTTTGAATCGGTTTCAGAATTCTGGTTCAAATCATGTGACCCTCGTCCGTGAATTCACACCCTCACCGCAATACCTAACATCGATCGCGTCTCTAGTCCGAAAATTCGCACATGATCGTGGCTTGACTGGACCCAAAAAATAATCGCGGTCAAAGCTTCATTGTAAACAGAGGCCGTATACGACAGCGGGCATGTAATTTTTTTGGGGAAAATGGCGAGAAAAAGCGCGTTTCTTTCGACAGCGGCGATTGATCGAACCTGCTCTTGGATTGACTTGAGTCCTGTTGCTTTCCATCTCTCCATTGCGAGTTCTTTCGAAAAATCTAAATCGGCACAAGAAAGGCCCAAGTCTCCTCTTGATAGACTCTGACCATTCTCTCGACGTTCTTTCTTGGCAATATATGCGCACATCCTCTATAGGACCGCCTTCTCCGGCTCCTGCTACGAAATCTACCCTGGTCTCGACAGCCGCGTCACAGCCTTCACTGCACCTTACGTGTACGCCTAACATGTCTGCAACTACTCCTAATCATCACGATCGACACCGGCCGTGCCCGTGTCCCTCGTCTGAGCAAGAACACTCGCCCATCAAAAGAAGTGATCCTCGAAATCTCGAAAAGTATACCAATACGCATTTTTCAAGATCATTCAACCTGTTGGTGTTGGGCGATATAACCAATGAAACTCTTCTAGATAAAAAAGCAATCAACAAGTCACCGCCGTTCTACTTACGCAAAGACCTGTCGTTTGATACGATTGACGATTTTCTCATTGATGATCAGGAGACAAGGGATGCTTTCCCTTCCAAAGATACGCATACTGAAAAGTTATCTACAGCAAAGCTGCTCAGGAAAGCAGCTTCGCGCGTCTCTCTTCATCCTTCTTCATCTCAGCAACCGCGACTGAATTATTCCCCGTCGCGTCCATCTCGATTGAATCAGTCTCCGTCCCGTCTATCCCGTTTAATAAGCTCCCCATCATCCCAGTCACTCCTGGTCCATTCGCCCTCTCGGCGTGCCAGACCGAAATTATCGCCACGCACTCGCACGAGCTCATCTCCTTCGAAAACTCGTTCGAATTATACCCCTTCGAGACCACTGCGGAATGATTCTCCCTCCACTGCGCTACCCAACTACTCGCCGCCCCGACCGCTACTGCGATTGCCCAGTAATTCACCTAACCGACATTTTCTGCGACTGTCCAATGCATCTTCATATGTCACGATTTCCACGACTTCCCGGCCGGGGCTGATAGATACTTGTGGCGATGAAACTGATCGTTCGTTCTCATCACAATCTTCAATCAAACGCTCGGCCAAGCTTGCTAATCTTCTGCTTCATCCGTCGCGGTCTCCCGTACGTCAGAATGCATTGAGCTCGCTTCCAACGCTAGCGCATCCAAGTCACACTCCAGCCGGTCTATTCGACACAAACAACCGCAGTTTCGACCAGTCTAGTCCGGTGGTATCAGGCTCCTCAATGGGTGAGGATTCACACGACATGATAGCTCCCAACAAGTACAAACGACCACATGTCTTGATTAGCCAGAGCCCTTCTCCGAAAACAGGTAAAATCATACATCCTGTCAAGTCTTCAATATATGGGAAAGGCGCCCAATCTGCTTTTAAGGATGGCCTTCCCACTGACTCTCGTGGTCATGGCCTGCAATTGGAACCTTCGTACTCGCCTTCAAAGTTGGGCCTTCAAGGCTATAAAATGTTCAAGAATGCTAGTCGTGATGCCGTCATCTCTCCTCGTCGGGAAGCGCCATCGCCGCCGATGCGTCAGTGGTCAAAGCACCGCTCGAAGTCTCCATTCACGGGCCATAGCATCTATAATCCTCCCACAAGAGACGATATGGAAATTGATTCCCCATCGAGACGTCCCAAGAATTTCCCTAGCCATCCCTTCTCAGTATTCTGTGACGATGTGGTCGTGGAGCGCAGCCCCAACAGCAGGCCCGGCGCACAGAGCGCGCCGCCTTTATTCTCGCACAACAATTTCACGTTCGAAGAACCAATGTTGGCTCGCGAAGTGCCGGTACAATTGAACTTTGACGATAAAGAGAATAAAACGCTGTACCGATTCGTCAAGCCACTTCAAGCAGCGTTTTGCAGCTCGGGTCTCTTGAAGAAAAGTAGCAAATCGAGTGACGCTCTGCGTAAGCCTCCTCCCGATACACCTATCAAAAAAAATCCATTGATGTTGGTCAACACCAACACGAATCGTCCGTCCGCGATGGGTGGCTCTAGAATCAAGAAGCCAGATTCAACATTCACTGAGCACCACCCGCAAGCTACTTTGTCCCTGATGCAGAAGAATGGTCCCTTGATACCTCCTCTTCCTCATTATGATGTTTGGGGTACTGGTCCTGAAACCCCAACGAAAGCTGTCCGTAAACTGCGACTGAGTCCAGCGCGTTTGGCTGCAATGCGATGTAATGACCCTGACGAACAACCAATGACCCCGGTGAATTTCGTTCCCAGCAAACAACTTCCTACACAGCGGTGTGGTCCTCAGGCTTCTCCAACCGTGTCCATGGAGCCCGAAGTCGACACTATCAACCCTACCACATTCAATGATTCAGTCACGTCAAATGACCACACCTTCGACCTCGAGTGTGCAGCCGCAGTGCATTCCAACTCAATTGATGAGCACCTCAATTTGAAGTTTGGCATGAGGAATATCAAGCACATTGGCGACGGCGAATTCTCGGTCGCGTTCGAGTGTATGTTTGAAGATCAAAAATTCGCAGTTAAAAGGACCAAGAGGCCTGTTCTCGGCAAGCGCGAGCGACAATCGATCTTGAGTGAAATTGAGGCGCTTCGCGCGTTGACGTCCGTCGAAAATGATGAATCTGCCCACATGCACGAACAGGAAGAAGGAAAGGAATACTTGGTTTACTTTATTGAGGCATGGGAGTATAATCAGCATTACTATATCATGACTGAATTTTGCGACAACGGTACCTTGTATGATTTTGTCGAGCAGAATCATAGCTATAAGATCGACGAGTTTCGGATCTGGAAGATCTTGATCGAAGTTCTTAGCGGCCTCAAGTTCATTCACTCCAAAAACTACCTCCACTTGGATATCAAACCCGCGAACATATTCATTACATTTGAGGGCTCACTCAAAATTGGCGATTTCGGACTTGCGACCAAATTGCCTATCGGCGAGAAAGACTTTGACTTGGAGGGCGACCGGAACTACATTGCCCCTGAGCTCATCAACGACAAGATCTATACTCCATTTGCTGACATTTTCAGTTTTGGGTTGGTTATTTTGGAACTTGCTGCTAACATCATTTTGCCCGATAATGGAACACCTTGGCGCAAGTTGAGGAGCGGCGATTTGAGCGACGCTGGTCGTCTCTCGTCTGATAACATCAGCGACTTTTTGCTGCATCGCAACTTCCTGTCTGTCACATCACATGGGGCAAGTCTGGGCTCGCTGGATCACTCTGCAAATTCGCCGCCATTGCCTCCGCCATCAATGTCACCGAGTCGTCTTCGTAAGTTAATTCCCACGTGGGCTCCGCCATTTCTAGTTTCAGGCGACTCAATGTGCCTCGATAAGGTTGTTGGTCTCATGCTTCGCCCTGCGCCGTTAGATCGGCCCAGCGCGGCCACGATTTTGGAAATGCCGGAATGCGTTACAATTGAAAACTGCCGTAAAGCCGGCGCCACAATTTATGAAGGAGAGTTTGGTCCCGGACCTGATGATTACGGAGTTTGACATGATTGCAGTGGGGTTAGAATCGCTGTTAGGCAGGGTAAATTTGAATAGAAAACAAATGCATGTTAGTTGAATCATACGGTATAAATAGACGCGTATTGGTCATTTTCTCGAGAATAATAGCAATCGCTCTCTCAAAAGTTGAGGGCTCCGCGTCTTCTAGTTTCAGTGGGAAAATAGACTACTCGTCAAGACAGTCATGAATGCCTAAACTCTATCCCAAACGCAGTAACAGCCACAGCTGGAAAGAGTACTCGCGATTAACCTACATACATACACTTTCATCCTCTAATATTCAAGATTCTAGAGAAAGAAGAGAATCTGTGTGACGATTGCCAGCGACTTGAAAATGGAATCGACCGCCCTGGACCTCGCATTCCCCACCAATTTGCTTTGAATCATAATAACGCATTCAGCGGTTGCCAGAGACCGTTAGTTCACCTATAAATGTAGCAAGACAGCACTTATTGCCAGACACACATGAATGTATAGTTCCTATCCAAGCCACCGCGACGGCATGTGGCAAATGAAAAAAGAAGCTTGAACTTCGCCGTTACCGGCAAGGGGAATTACCATTCCGGGCAGAACTATACTCTCCGAACGGAGTAGACTTCAAATCTCGATTGCGGAACTACACATGCCCGGAGAATTGTTGAGGGGACAAGCGAGGCACGTAACTTATACATACACATTCTGCGCAGAATATCCGAGCGGGTGTGTCCTGCTCTGGGAGACAAAACACAAAACCTACACCGTACCTTTAAGAATCGCGTCCTTATTTATTCGTCTGAATGCGATTACTTCTCCAGCTGTTCTATCAATAGCACGTCCCCCCAAGGCACGAATCGCGCCCCATATTTTTTGGTGCCTCTTTTTTCCTCAAAGGCGCCAAGCTTGAGGCGAACCTGAAACATTTACCCCCCAAGGTTGAAACTAGTCAGTGGTGGCCCTTCAATTACAGTCCTGAACCGCCCCTATTGGACCTGTCACATCTGTATGTCTATCCCCCCACTGCTGTCCGCTCAACAGGGGTATCGCCGTGGCCCGTCTCTTCTGTTTGCCGGTCGTAATCTTAAAGGCTTATCGCTAGCCTTGGGCCCCCAATCATCCTGGAGCCAATCATCGTCTTCATCGGATACTGATGCCTCATTCTGCGGCTCTTCGCCGTACCTGCCACAGTTTGTTGGGCTTGTTGATCAATCTCAATCTCAATCTCGAAATTTGGATATAGAACGTTCTCAAAATAGCCCGCGTCCTCCTCATCTCCAGGTCGCCATCCCCGAAACTTCATCACCATGTCGCATGCTGCTCGATCAACCTCTCCCCCGCCTATCTGATCCATGCCCGTTTACTCCTGCTGTCTCCAAGACCCCATTTCTGCCACCGCCGCTATGTCTAGCGTATGATCTCCGTACTCCATCGGATAGAACAATATCGACTCCTGTCGGATGCACGATTTTCACCCATAGAAGTGGCAGCGAAATAACACCCTCGTCGGAGGATCCGCCCCTTCGAAGCGGGCTTGCATCGGGAAAACATAGCACCGAGTCCCGCCTCAGTCCCAAGCATCGAAAGGGGCTAGTTTCCGGAAGGCACAGTCCTAAGCAATATTCTTTGCGTAGTGCGCTCCCCGAATCTCCGCGACTGCGTTTCTCGGCACCACCAATATCCTTGGCATTGCACAGAGACTTGCCTCACAAATCTTTTCGTATTTCACCGAAGTCGCCCCGATCCCCCCAGATCAGTTCCCCCGTCATCGCGACTCAAAGCCTTCAGCTGCATCTGGACATGTCAGGTCGCAAATCTTCTCTCCTCGATCACCATAATATCCCTGCCGATGGTCCGTCCTGGCACGGCCACAGCCCTTCTTCGAGTGAATATCAAACCAATCCAATCAACAAAACTATACTACCGGAAGCAGCACAGTCCTCCCATATCACCACCCTCTACAAAAATAGTGTTGCTCCCGAGGAACTTCGGGAGGCAAACGCATTGTCAGCATACCCGCGCGGGCCGCGAAATGTGTTGGACAATCTTGTTTTCTTGTACAGTGATCCTGACCCAACCAAAAATCTGAATTCAGTTCCCGTCGATATCGCAGATTATGACCTTGTTATAAATGTGGCAGAGGAGTGCCGGAATCTCTCGAATCTTTTCCCCGCTCAAGTTTTGGGCAAAAAACAATATGTCCACTATCAATGGTCACATACATCAGCTATTGCACCTGATTTACCAGAAATTACTCAACTCCTACAAAGCTTCTATAACAGAGGCAAGCGGGTTTTAGTTCACTGTCAATGTGGGGTTCTGCGACTGGCGTGTGTGATTGTGGCCTTTTATATGCAGCAATTTAATGTGGGTGTTAACGAGGCATATGAGCGGCTCAAACAGGGAAGTATGAGTGGCGATGCGTGCGACCGTATCTGTCCCAACATGAGCCTAATATTCGAGCTCATGGAGTTTGGTGACCATTTGAAACAGGGTGCTGGCGTCGAGAACGATATCGCTAGCAAAGTTGCACTGGGAGTAGATTCGAAAAAGTTGAAACGATAATTTATCTTTTCAGGAGTCAAGCAAAATTCGGTTCAGTCGTAAAAGAGACCATACTTTTTTGGAGTCATGGCCACTTAATTCCACCTACTCATATCACAACCTAGGCAGACGGATCCTTAACATGCTTATAAGCTGCACGTGATAATTCCACTCGATTTTTTTTAGAAAATCGTTACCAGTCCTACTGAAGACCGCAAATCGTCATCATAAACGCCTCCATCGCTCCCCTTAGAAACTGCCCGAGTGCATTAGTGTGTGGATTCATTCAATTGCAAGATTTCATTGCTGTACTAAAATGGCATCTGATCGTGATTTCACGAGCCATACAAAGAATGTCTCACTGAAGGGAAAGTTGCCAAAGTCGCTTTCGAATCACCTCCTTCCCAACCCCCTGTCAGCACCTTTTTCAAAAGCATCATCTTCACTGGATAACCTGTCCAGATCGAATTCGATATCGAATCGGCTGCGAGACTATTCTCGCTCAGAAAAACATGAGGGCGACTCAAGGTCAAGTCACAAATTAGATTCGAGACATGACTTCAAATCTTTCAAAGAGGACTCAGGATCGGGAAAATCTGCCACCAAACAACCAAAGTCGGATCTGAGAGAAATTCATAAACTGGGCGCCAGGGATGAGGCTCGTCCTGAATTTCGTCTCAGCTTTCATCGCGAAACCCAAATCGATTCTCGCCGTCAAAAGCATTCTGCGCCTCATCGTGTCCCCAAACCCGCCTTCGATCTTGGAACCCCCATCAAAACTTATTCCTCAAGATTCACGGCTAATGATGGCCATGTGCCGCTGAGGTCAGGTCCATCGGCACACCTACAGTCTGTTGCGGCGACGTCAGAGTCATCTCACATCGAAACAGGATCTAGAACTACTGGCAGCGCAAGTCATGTGGCGCAAGAAAAAGCCGCGCCGCTATATAAGAGTTTTTTCTCTGATGACCGTCGACGCAAGTCTGGGGTGAAGTGCGGCCGCGAATACAATAGAGATCTTTCCAACAAGCAAGGCGAATACAATAGAGATATTTCCAACAAGCAAGGCAAGCACGTATACTCCTCTCGAGAATTGAGTGATAATCAGAGAACCCAAAATACGCTGGATCGCCCTCTGAAACTGACACACATTTCGAACGATCCCATTCTCGGCCATTGGTCACGAGATCAAAGTCTCAAGTCCTCGAGTACAGATCGTTCCTCGCATGAATCTGCTAATGCCACACATGGGCGTCGCTCAGCTTCACCTAGTATTGATCGACAGCGTGAAAGGTCAAAGTCTCCTGGCCCTCATCGCGGACGTCGATTGTCTTCATCAGATCAATACCAACGGCCCTCCCGTTCGCATGGACGACAACCATCATCTATGGATGATGAACAGGCCGATTTCGAAAATCATTCGTCGCGAAAACTCGACATTGAACAAAAATCTATTCCCAGCCTGGCTCCTGTCGAAACTTTCCATCAGAATAGTGATAAAAAGCACTTTGAATTGTTCGATTCAAGTATGCTCGAGGCGTTTGGTCCAGAAATGGTCTCAAAACCTGCAGAGCCTGTTGTTGTCAACGCTCAACTTCCGCGAACCTCCTTTGCAGAATATTTGAAGCGATCGAAACTGAACTCAGGTCTCAACCAGAATATTTCCGACGAGGAAGCCGCGCACTCTTCGGCAGTGGAACACAAAATTTCTATGATCGAGAAAGGCTCCACACAACACAAAGAGTTATCGGGGGATAGCAAGGCCTCATCGGAGGCTGTGACGAGCATCATCCTAGCGCCTCCGCCCGTAGAATCACAAACACGAAACCTGGGCGACCTGGCAGCTGACGTGAAAGAGGAGCTGGCTCACAATGCTTGGCCGACGAGGACAGATATTGCGACAAAGTCGATCCAAATGGACGCAGAGTCGGGAAGGAAAACAGTGGATCGAAAATCGATTCCAAAAGATGAGGACTCATCTGAACTTGCGCCTCCAACACCACCGGAACAATTCAAGACAGGAACATCTTCAATTCTGTTCAAAGGCGTGAAGTCTAAAGGGCAACCTCAAGACAACGATTCGGAAAAGCGAGATGGCGTTCAGTTGGATCAGCAAATTACACTGCCCGGTGATACTGGGCAAGAGCCAGAACAACGTGGTAAACTCGAGGAATCCAAGGAGTCTGATGAGTCTCAGGAGCCTGATGATTCTGACGAATCTGAGGAGACAGACATCGCTCCTATCGGTGTTCCGCGAACGCCTCAGCCTGTGCTCACCGCTGACGACTCTGACCGCACCCATCTCTCGCCCCACGCATCTGAAATATCCATGCTATCTCCTATTCATGATAATGCCGATGAAGTCGACTTCAATTTCAATGATCTTGCAACCATCAAGGAAATGATCGACGGTCAGCTTTTGGATGAAGAAAGCGATAAGGAAGATTCCGGGAATGATAGCAGTGAGATTTCCGAGGCCGAAACTATTGTTGGTGACTTTCCAGAAACTCCATCTATTGGTAGTGTGCTTGCGAGGAAGCAAGGCCGCGATGAGACTCGGCGCCGCCTCAAGCGTAACTCTGCGGCTCTTCCTCGACTTTCGTCCGATGATGAGGAACTCCGTCCACGTCGGTCCAATCGCAGTAACCCTGCGCTGCTCCAGGCATCCTCAGACGAAGAGGAGCAGCCATTGAAGAATTCGAGCAAGCGTGCCAAGGCCTCATCAGCTGACGTGAACCCCGATGAAACCGACGCAATCAGCGATGCTGGTCTCAGTATTGCCGAAGCCCCCAAATCTAGTGCTCTGCCCTTGCTGCAGCAACCATATAAAATGCGCCGGAACGCTGGTGGAGTTTCTTTACTACAGAGAGCATGCAAAAGAGGTGATATCGAAGATGCACGTAATTTTCTCGATAGAGGGGCGAGTGCAAACGAAAAGGATTTCTGCGGCTTCACCTGTCTCCATGAAGCAGCTCTAAAAGGACACCTTGACATCGTCAAGTTATTGATTGAACACGATGCACAAGTCAACGCCAAGTCAGACGAAGCCGGGCACTCTGAGACTGCTCTCTTCGATGCTGCTGAAAACAAACATGTGGACGTGGTTCGCTACTTGCTTGATGCCGGCGCAGACCCCTCGGTAACTAATCTGCAAGGCTTGACTGCATTGACCAAGATTTTCCTGGATCATGCTGATGAAGACGGATACACGGAGATTGTCGCATTGTTGAGGAATGATGATGTCCCAAATCAACAGCAAAGTGAGAGCGCAACTGCTTCAAGTGGGTTGATGGACCCTGTTGATGACCCTAACGACGAATACTTTCGAAGCTTGACCAAGAAGAAGGGCATTCTCCGATTTGCAGCGTCAGGCGCCAAAGAGATCACCGCGAATTATTTCGTGGCTGGTAATACTCTCTCTCAAAAACCAGATATGCTCTTTTTGGCGGCACGTAACGGCCACGCCGAGTTGATTGATATTATACTAGGACTAGATCCAGGGTCCTTTGACATTGACACCGAAAATAGTGTTGGGTGTACTGTTTTGATTGCAAGCGTTGGAAGAGGTCACTATGAGGTGGTAGAATCGCTTTTAGAGAAGAAAGCAGATCCTCACAAGCGCCGAAATGGAGATGGTTTGAACGCGCTTGAAATTGCTCAGCGTTCTGTTGAATATGATCCTCGTGAGGTTGCGTTGATTCGTGAATTTATGGGACTCGAAAATTGTGCCACAGAACCGGACGAATCAGAAGCTGCCAAAGCTGAACCCATAGTCAAACCCCTGGGCGAAAGTACGAAATTTCAAGATTCGATATCGGTCAAGAGAAGATTATCAGAGGATCTCGCGGTGAAAAGCCCAGAAGCGAAGAGGGTGAAATCCAGTCTGGTCGACGATCGATTCAGCGAAGACGTCAGCATCGAGAATCCTCGTTTGAAATCATCGCCGGAACCTGTTGCAGAACTGAACAATTCAAATGAGGATGAAGAAGATGCACAATGCGATGATTCCATCGGTGATGGCGGCGATCCGTGTCCAATTGCAAACGATCCCAACCAGGCCGCTGACAAAGCCCAAGATGAACATCACCGCGCTGAGGAGGCGCGAATCTGGCAGCAAAAGGTGGAGGCCAAGAAGCAAGCTCGTCGCGAGATTTTTATCAAGACTGAGCGCGAGAAGGAACGCAAGCGCAAAGAAGAGGAAGAAGTATATGCTGCTGAGAGAGAAAGAGTAGCTCGGGAGGCTGAATTATTGCGGTTAGAAGCTGAGAAGCGTGCTCGAGAGGAAGCAGAGGTGATTGAAGCGCAAAGGCAGGTCCTTCGCCGCGAAATGATTGTCTCCAGCTATCCCGTGGGTCTTCGTTCTTTCAGGGCGGGATCGAGGCCAACTAGAATTGAATTGGCGAGGTTCACGCCCATCTACGTCTTCAACATCGCCAAAGTGGACTGTGTGGTTGATTTACAATTGGTTTTCTTGACGGGCTTTCCTCAAGCGGACTTGCTGCGTCAAACCGCCGTTGAGCAGGTGGCTCCCCTTGATGCCGCTGCAAAATCCAAGGTATGGCAGCTCTTCGAGCCCATGATCAACTATGCACATGATGATCCATCTCCTGAAGATCCCGCGCTTTTCCAAAATCTTGATCTCAATTTCGTCGGCCTCGAACTGGTGGAAGCGTACGTTAAGCTGGATTTCCCTGAGCTCGAACAAGCGGTGTGGACCGAGAAACGGCTCATCAAAGTTGACTTGAACACTCTCCGCCCTAGCACGATCATGGCACGTGAAATAAAAAGTGCAGGCGCCATTACAAGTCATTTATCCAAGAGATTCGTGCCGCCCAAGTTGCAAGCACGCAAGGATGCTGTTTTAAGCATTGGCGTCAGTTCAAGAACCATATGGTGACTTGATAAAATTGTTAGTCAGCGAGGACCATCCGAAAATCGCTGCGTTGCAACTGCACGGGGCGAGATGGACTCGAAGTAGACCGGCAAATAAACATTTTTCATGTCTAGTCTCACGAAGTAAGTTTATTTTGGGACTTGTTGTAGCTCATCGCATAATACTTACCAGTGCAGGGTGTCGAGAGACTCCATCTTCAAAGACCAACAAGGGTCAGGTCTGGACGCAGATGAATCGAACATGATACTAGATAGACCATTTCACTTGCCGTCAATGGAGTTTGAATTTGTGGAGGTTGATGTGGAGGCCAATCACCGAGAAAGCGATGGCAACGTCGAACAGGAAGCGGAAGAATTCGAGTTTCCCTTATTCGCATCAAGCACTGGCGGTCCTAACAGCACGGGGAATCTGGACCTTAAACTCATGACTGTCAACTTAGTGCCCGAGATAATAGAAGAGATTGCCATAGAGCGCGAAAGTCTGCACTACTTTGCGACGTATCTGATGGCAGAACGAGCCCAATTCGAAGCTGCTGCTATCAACTTCGCAGAGATACAAGAAAGCACGCCGATCGATGCATACCCCTGGCGCATCCTTGATGTCACTGCTCACAATTTGCGCATAAGTAGAGAAAAAAGGGTCGACCAAAAGCGATCAGGGAAGCGATCTCGGATGGAAAAAATCGCCTCGAGAGAGCGCAAAACCGCACGGAGTAAGGTCTTCAAGCAGTTATGGATTCAAGAGCGACGACTCTTGAAAAAGGCGAAACCGAGAAAGCACAGGGCATTCGGAGATGAGTATACTGGTACCCACGCATCTTTATCATAGCTAGAATTTAAATAGATGGCATGGTTATACGGTTTGCGCAGGGCACCTGCGGAAAAAAAACCGGTTTGGAGTATAGAGATTTCTTTGGTGCAAACATTTTTTGAGCTTTCAGTCTAGTATGACACTCGCAGATGGCTCTCTGAATCCCTTGGGCGAATTCACAGAATTCATCAGTCCAGATTTCGATCATATTTCTCATGCTCGAAGCCTTTTACTCGCGACGAATGGTACCGAAAGCGCCGAGCTCGACCTTGCAACGCCAATAAAGAAGCTCTCATTCAATATCGACGAATTGGAAAATCGCATGACCTCATTGACTACTCAAAATTACCAGGCGTTGGCGCAGAAATTCGAGGAACTAGATACATATCGCGATGCCATCAAAACCGTGATCGATCCTTCTTTGGATAGGATCGTCACATCCTACGATCGAGTGCACACGCAAGTGCTCAAGCCATACGACGAGGCATGTAAACTCCACTTCGGTCTCAGAAATATTCAAGCCACGCTTACTCTTCTTCGCGGATCTAGTTTCGTGGTGTTCTTGATCCAACAAATTCAGGATCAAGAAACGTCCATGGCGTCGTTGCTGGACGACGAAAATCGCGATATGGTGCGTCTTGCGAAATTGTACGCTCAGGCCACCCAATTTTACGATGAGCAAGTGAAGGATGGCGATGCAGATCTCATGTCAGTCCAGATCATTAGAGATTATCTTCCAATATTGGAGTCACGCAAGCGTCAATTTATCGAGGACTGTAACAAATACGTGTCCTCATGCTTTTTACACCGGAACTCACTTGTGCTGCTGAATCTTAGTCTCCGCGACCGACTCATGGCGCTCTATTCATTGAGTGACAAGGAGTTGTATCGGCTGTTCGAAAACTTTGCTATAACGAAATCAGTGCAAGTGGCGCTGACACAATTATCGAGAGCTTTACAAGCGCCTAGGAACTTTTCAACCATCATGAAAGATGTCGAATTGGACCTCACTGATCACTGTGACAGATTGAACCAGATTACCGCCCATTGCAGTGTAACCGCAGACTCTACAGAGTCAAAATCTTTGCAAGTCCTTTTGCTTGACCACTTTAACGTTCTGTCCTTCCGCATTCTATTCTGTACCAAGCTTGCGGCCCTTTTCACAACGAATATCGAAACGACTCTTGCGAAAGGAGGCCCTATTGCGAAAAACTTGAGGGTATATAATCAGGGCATACAGAATACCGTGACGCTGGTCTTTCTGGACCTCAAGGAGCAGTCATTGATGAAGGAAGCCCTCGCCCCTCTAGCTACAACCGTTAACTAGCTCGTTTCCGCAGTCTGTTGACATGATGTTCTACGCTTGCAGATAGACCAGGAAGTGGTTGACTCAATAGTGATAAATTACACTGTAGTTGAGTTGCATACGATATCGAAGACGTCAAACGCGAGAAAAGTGATTAACACTATGATGTTTCAATTGTTCGAGAAAGCACTATACACATTTGACTCGAACTTTGCGGCTACCGATTTCACAGCTTCCCCAACTTTTGGAAATCTGCTCTTTCACTTTCATTTGACGCCGAAGATGGTGACAAAATGACAGTCTACGTTTCCGTTATGGTAATATTCTTTACTCTGTGATGTCCCAAATTAAAGCCGCAGGTTGGTTCGCAAGTATCCCAACCAATGGCATTGACTATAACCAATTCGGTAAGAAACAATGACTGAAAGACCTGTCGAACAACTCAAAGATGGAACCATGTTCGAATGTGTATAGTGGGAAGTAGATGGTCGTTTTTTGCCGTCCTCTTGAGTCGAGGCCTTTCATTACATTTCCCCTTGACACTCGACTTTTGAGGAGTCGATTCATTTCCAGTTTTCATAATTGCCGAGAATCGAACTGATGAAAAACAAGTCGTTTGTAGTTTTGGTTAAGATCTCTGAGCCCGATTTGCTGTTTTCGATCCATTGACTTGTTTTTGTTGCGCGACCTCGTCAAATATGCTGCAAGTTTGCGGTTGTGACTGCAGGGCTTGCACTCCAATTCCAATTCTTCTCGTGTGTGCATTTGTACATGGCTACTGATAATCGAGTTCGACTTTCTTGACCCATCACCAATAATCCGCATCAATGTAATATTCATAACAAGCATTCCTTGGTAGTACCTTTTTCATCATTAGAAGGTGATGATCGTAGTATGTCATAATCTTGCAATATACGGCTCAGTACGTCAACTCCAAAATCGGTTCTTCACCTTCGAGTCTTTGAAACCATAGATTGCAATATTTCGATACCTAAACAAATCAAATAAATCATCGAATTTCGCATGATCTACTTGATGACTTTGGAGTGCTTTGAACAAAGGCTTTTTGGAATAGTACACAGCTCTACTAAAGACTAGAGTGCCCATTAGGGAGTGTTGCTACAAAAGGAAAGCCTATTGCGCCACCTGGGTCTTGAGCGAAGCCAAAAAGTCGCGGTAGGTGGAGCTCTTATCGGTCTTATCCTCGACCAAGCAACTGTTGGCCCATAAGCGCAACGCCACCAAGCCGCGTTGCTGCGAAATCTCCATGGGCTCGTCCTGCGCGGCTCCAACCACAACGTACAAGTTTTTCCACTGAACCATATCTTTTTGGTTGCGGACCGAGTTCACAATTTGGCGAACACGATAGTTGAACTCGGATTCCTCTTCCGAAAACTCAGGCAACTCGGTCTTACCGGTCGAGATCTCCCACAACAGCTCTGTGCCGAACAAATCAGCGACCAAGCCTGGAACGACTCCGCCAGAGACCCACAAGAACAACTCGGTGGCATTATCAATCAAGTATAAGCCAAAGTTCTCCCACAGTTCCTTGCTGTCGTTGACGACATCGGGCAACAAGACCTCGCCGGTCTCATACTCCTCCTCCTCGCCGGTCTCTTCGTTGACGCGGATAACTTTCTCGGGCAAACCGCATTCGTCCGGCATATCGTGCAAGGAGTAGATTGTTGGGTAAATATTTTTGATCAAATGGTGAACAGGCATCGTACTCAAATGGTTGAGCGCGGCCAGGCGATGGTCGGATGGAACGCTATCATCACGGAATCCCAAGTGCTTAGTCAAGGAGAAAAGAAGTAAGGGCAACATTCTCAAGTTTGTGGATAATTGTAAGGGTGAAGCTCCCAGGACATTTCCTGCGACCAAGTCCCGCTTATACAAGCTCAAGATATCAACAACATGCTTGATAATGAACTTGCGAGCATCGGGCAACAGCGACAGCAAAGCCTTCTCGATGGCTTTGTGGGTTATGTAGGCAGTGATGGCCAATTGATCGGCAGAAGCGTAGACATCCTGAAGCTTGCTTGAAGTGGGGATTGCCAAGTTCATGACACGAATACGACGCTCGCAGGTGGTGGTTGAATGTAATACTGCCGCTTGGAAATAAACCATTGGTTTATTGAGGTTTTCCTCGATTGACAACTCGATGCAGTAGCTCTGGTCGCGGGGGAAGCACAGGAACGCGCACAAGTCAGACAGCCTATTGAAAAAGTTTCCGTAAAAGGCATTCATACGCACACCTGTTGAGCCACGGACGCGCAACACGGCTTCCAAACCAATGTCCATAGACAAATGGTCGGAAATCTCGCGCGAAAGCTTGACAACGTCCTCTGGCTGAAGACTGCTCCAGGCAGGGTAGAAGTGTGTTTGACCAGCGGTGTAGCGGGGCAAATTCAGGAGAGTGGCCACGTCCTGGTATGTAGCACACGTCAAGAAAAAGTCCACTGACACCTGCAGTCCATTGCAAGTGACGGCGAAGCTCTTGTAGAAGCTTCCAGCTGCCGTCAACAAAGCCTTTGCCTCTTTTGGTTTACCTGAATTATTGATCTCATCACGAAGCGACAATTTACCTTCGCCGACACTTGGTAAAGATGCTGCGAAGCAGCACAACTTACCGCCAATGTTGCTGATCATTTTATGGCCTGCTTTCAAGGCCGGGCCCAACGCGAGACCCGCATTGGTATTATACTCAAAGTGAGATGGAAATTGCGATAAGAGGGTTTCGATGGCCTCTCTATTTTCCTTCAAGTTCACGAGCAATCCATCTGGCGAAGGCATGAAAGGATCGTCTATGTCTGCCACGACCAAAATGTCGATACGATCAGGCAGGGATTCATCGAACTTGAAGTAGTACAAATTCGAGTCAACACCAATAAAGGCGACCTTCGTGGTACCGGTGGAGTTGGGGATTCTGTCGAGGGAATCGAGGATTGTTCTGGCCACGGTGGCAGTCAACCCAGAATTGACGGCAGCAATGGACACGTCTATGATGAAGACGTAGACCACTGGTGGAGGAGCACGGACCATGTACTCTTTTGAGGCGATGAATTCGACGACCGACGAGTTCAACTCGGGGCGCTCATACAAGCTTTTGGAAGCGTTAGTCCTCTCGTCGTATTCGAACCCACGAGGAATATCGTTCAAAAGACTGCAAAAATTACATCTCCAGCGAGACCCGTTTTCAACGAGAGTAACGAAAGGGTTGATGTAACCTCTGCAGCGACGACAACGCGCGACGATCCCGTCAGACGCCACGGGTACCGGGTCATCATCTGCGTGAAGGACGTTATAAGGGTTCACGATCAACGCCAAGGGCAACTTACTCTTTTTCAAAAGCGAGTTATTGTTGGGAATAACGTTCATAGTTGAGCGGAAGTAGTTTGGGGCCGCGTTTGCAGCATCGTTATAAGGAAGAATAGTCGCATCAGGTGGCAATACTATAGGGGGAGGGGGCAAAGAGAGGTCAGATATGGGGGGCGGCAACTCGCGAGACAAGTCTGTGTTATATAGCTGGTTCAAATATTGAGCAGGCTGAGAGGCAGATGGTTGCATAGGCTGAATCGGCTGCTGGAGCTGCTGCGGCTGAAGGGGCTGTTGGAAATACTGCGGCTGCTGCAGTGACATCAGAGCGGATGGTGCTCTGACGTGTCCCATGGGATTAACAGCGGGTGACTGCGGGTAACGAGAGGGCTGGCCCGCGATGTTCAAGTTCTGGAACTGAAGATCTACGGGTTGTTGCGGGTGGTAGCCTTGTTCCTGGGTCGGGAAGGGCTGGGCCGCGGAAGGAACCACATATTGCGGTTGCGGATGGTGTCTACGCTTGGACATGGTGCTCGTAGCTTTGGACTAGAGGTGGGCGTTGGAAAAACGTGGTTTTTTTGGGGTCATAGATTACTTAAGGCGGTGTATTTTTCAGTCTGACCTCGTCACGTGTCGTCCTTTGAGATAGTTTGGGACATGTCGTAGTATGTCTTCGAAGTCTATGGGGAATGCCATAAGTCAGGAGATTGATACTGCGTTATAAGTTGTCCATGAGTGGTTTGGGGGATGGTTCAGAATTAATATTGCAATCTTTAAATATTTCGATCGACTTCCCGGTCGACATTTTTTTATACACTGAAAAGATTCAATCGATAATCTTGCCCGTGATGAGGCATCCTTTGACCAGTCTTGCTTCGGTAACAATGTCGCGGGCCAAGTTCCTACCATCGAGGCTAAAACTAGGTTCCACCTCAAAGTAATCAAGCTCACACTTCTTGAACAATTTTTGTGCGGCAGCTGTTGTTGGCGTACACTCTACTCTCTTTCTGCATCCACTTTCCAATGCCTTCGCTAACTCCTCTAATTTCTCTGCAAGAGCGTCGAAGTCACATGTAGATATGGTGACTTCAGGGGAAGTGCCCATGTCCACGCATATTTTGTCACCTCGGTGATGAATCTGTGGGACATCTTTTACATGGTGTGATAGCCTTATGTAGGCGGCGCATAATCCTTTGCGCACATGCTCAATATATTCTTTGCGTCTATTCGCGAGTGTGTCCAACATTGGACGCAATACAAGACCTATAATGTATGCGGCGCTGACACTAATCGCGCCGCATCGATATAGCACATTGATATATTTGAGAGTGCGTGAAGCACGCTGTAGAGGAGTCCTCGAAGAGAGCTCATATGCTGCTTCAGGAATACTGACGATAGGCACGTTCATCGATGGGGTGGTCAAATTGTGGGGTGCGTGTGAGTTTAAATCGCTCGATAAGCGGTTAGCGGTATGGATGTTTTGACAATTAATGCGAGAGGTCACTTTGAAGTGCAAACTGAGCCGCTTTTATGGATGGACAGTTGTATTTAGAGTAACAACTCTGCACGATATGGTTCCAAAACACCTAATGATCTGTGGTCATCTTGTTGTGGAACATTGGAGAGAGATAATGACGAAATGACAGTAATTCAGAAATCAGAACAACGTTCTTCATCTGTTTTATGAAAAAACAATGCTTTTTGAGGTGACTGACTGACGCTTCATTCATTTTCCTCGACGCTGCCTCGCAATCGTTCACCTCCTCCATCAGATCACCTTCACACCTAGCTACATTGCCTCTCTTGTCGCGTCCCTTGAAAGTACGGCGAAGAACAAGGATCAACCTTGTCTCTTGGTTGCAAAATATTATATACCGGATAGTGCGATGCCTCCAAGATTTTTTTTGCCCTGGTCTATAGTCATCCCCAGTATACTTGAACAAAATGGGTAAGAGCACTGAAGATAGAAAAAGAAAGCATGAAGGCGGCGAGATAGTCGAGAAGAAAGAGAAGAAAGAGAAGAAGGAAAAGAAGCACAAGTCTGATAAGAAGGACAAGAAGGACAAGAAAGACAAGTCTGAAAAAAAAGAGAAATCAAAGAAGGAAAAGAGACCAAAGTTCACCCCCACAGCCACAATCACTGGCGATGCCCTGTCTTGCGCGGGATATACTCAATCCGAAGAATTGACCAATGTTTCTCAGTCTGATGTCGACTCATTTTTGTTGGAAAACGAGGTCACTATCGAGGATCCACTCAATCTTAACTTGAGACCGATTTTATCGTTCAAACACATTGAGTTGGATTCCAAGATCACTCCTATCGTTGCCAAATTTCCCAAGCCTACTCCAATTCAATCCGTCCTGTGGCCATACTTGCTTAGTGGAAAGGACGTGATTGGTGTCGCCGAGACCGGATCAGGCAAGACATTTGCTTTCGGTGTGCCTGCGATCAACAATATTTTGACGCTCAAGAAATCAGGATTGAGGGTCTTGTGCATTTCTCCCACTCGAGAACTCGCTCTTCAAATCTACGACAATTTGGTCCAGTTAAACGTCAACACCGGCATCAATTGCGTTGCCGTCTATGGTGGTGTTTCTAAAGACGACCAGATCAAGAAGTTGAGAAATGCAAATGTCGTAGTTGCGACTCCCGGTCGTTTGGTCGACTTGCTCAATGATGGTGCCGTCGACTTGAGCGGTGTCGACTACTTGGTCTTGGACGAGGCTGATCGTATGTTGGAAAAAGGGTTCGAGCAAGATATCAAGTATATTCTTGGTAGCACACCAGTTGAGACACGTCAAACCCTCATGTTCACTGCCACTTGGCCTAAGGAGGTGCGCGAGTTGGCTCAGACTTTTATGAAAACCCCCATCAAGGTTAGCATCGGAAACCGCGACGAGCTCGCTGCAAATAAACGCATCACCCAGGTAGTTGAGGTCATTGACCCATACGACAAGGAAAAGAAGTTATTGGCTCTTTTGCGAAAATACCAGGGCACAGCTGCAAACAAGGACCACAAAATCTTGATTTTTGCTCTTTACAAAAAAGAGGCCACTCGCATCGAAGGCATGTTGCAGCGCAACCAATACAATGTAGCTGCCATCCATGGTGACTTGTCGCAGCAGCAGCGTACCTCCGCTCTTGATGCTTTCAAGAGGGGCGAATCGAACTTGCTCTTGGCTACAGATGTGGCAGCGAGAGGATTGGACATTCCCAATGTCAAAGTTGTTATCAACTTGACATTTCCATTGACTGTTGAAGACTATGTCCACCGTATTGGCCGTACAGGTCGTGCGGGACAGACTGGAACTGCGCATACATTATTTACCGAACACGAGAAGCATTTGAGTGGTGGATTAATCAATATTTTACGTGGTGCCAACCAACCAGTACCGGAGGACTTGCTCAAGTTTGGTGGCCACACCAAGAAAAAGACCCACTCTGCATACGGAGCATTCTACAAGGATGTGGATATGACCAAAACCGCCAAGAAGATCAAGTTTGATTAGTGGTGACTTGTGGTGACTTGTGGCTGCATTTCAACGGATGAACAAGAAGTTTTTATCCACAATCGCGTCTTCGTCCCGGAGACGTGCCTTTTTTTTCTCAAAAATCGTATGACATGTATATATCATATTCAAGTACACTTTTGACCGAAGGAAAGCTTGACGGTTTAATTTGACAGGTCAATTTGTTACGGAAGTCAAGTAATAGCTTGATCGCGCTCACCATTCTCGATCTACTTCTGTAAAATTCTGCTCACGTTATAGTCGTTGAAACATCAAGAACGATTGCTCCACCATTCGCTTTAAAAAGAAATTCGTATTATTCCGCGCTGACAAAGAAAATCCGCATTATCACGCGAGTTGCAATTAATCCGAGACTTTCACGGTGGCACCAACTCTCTCTTTCGACATGAGAATGAAATCGTTGACATCAAAAGTGGCAGAAGCCATTCTTGTGTGTATGACCCTTGGTCATGCGGTGGTCGCATCTTCGGGAATGTCCTCTCTACAAAGTCAGTCGATTTCTCGCTCATTTAGACCCTTTGACCTGCCTGAATTTTGCTCCCAAATTATCACAGACCAGTGTAACACCACGTTTTCGTCTATCGACTCCATAAATGCCAATATAAGACCTCTCGTCAGGGAACTTGTCAAGTCAAATTACTTTAGACATTTCAAGTTGGACTTGGACAAGTCATGCAAGTTTTGGGATGCTCGTCATTTTTGTGCAACCGAGAACTGCGCAGTGGATGTGTTGGAGATCCCAAACTATAACTGGTCGGTAGTCTCCGATGAATTACAACCCGGTCAATTGGGTAAAATCAACCGTACTGACCCGTCGTCATTAGAAGTCGCCGAGACTTGCGAGGATTTCGACTATTGTCATATCGATGACGGTCATCATTGCGTATTTGTTGACCTTGTCAGCAATCCAGAAAGGTTTACAGGCTATGGCGGCGCTGAATCCTTTGCGGTGTGGCGTGCAATTTATGCTGAGAACTGTTTCCCCAATACTGCGCCCATGCTGATGGATGCTGATGCCACTTTGGAGCAGTGTGCTGTGAAAAACGTTTTCTACCGTCTTGTTTCTGGCATGCATGCCTCAATCTCTGTGCACTTGTCAAATGACTTTTTGTGTCCAGAGACGGGAGAATTTTACAAAAGCTTGAAGACATTTATGGAAAGAGTTGGCACTCACAATGACAGATTGTCCAACATTTACTTCAACTATGCCGTCTTGGCGGAAGCGCTCGTAAGGCTTGAGGAGATTGTGCCGTTGGGCGAATTTATTGCCTCACGCAACGAGCTGGTCTCGGCTGGGCCGCGCGCAAATACTAGTTTTAGCGCGGTGGGATCAACGGTGAATAATGACGATCAGAAAGCTGGCGACCAGTTGGTCTCCGATTTGATTCCTCAGCTCGCGTCAAATACGTTGTTGAACACCTCGGCTATATTCAAGTTGGATCCGTCTTCAATCGAACTTAAAAACGAATTCCGCCAACGTTTTAAAAATATCTCGGCCATTATGGATTGTGTGGGCTGTGACAGATGCCGCATGTGGGGCAAAGTCCAAACTATAGGTTATGGCACTGCACTCAAAATTTTGTTCGAGTCTGACGGCGCCGAAGCCACCTCAAAGCTCAAGTTCAGGCGTATCGAGATTGTGGCCTTGGTCAACACGTTTGACCGCTTGTCAAAGTCGGTAGAAGCAATCAACAATTTCAAGCTCATGTACCTTGATCATTTCGAAAAGGTGAAACGCGGCGAGGCACAGCCAGGAGAATATGAAGCTGACTTGAGCTCTGAGGGGTTGGCGTTTCCTTTTGCAAAGCGGAGCGGCGCTCCTCTGCCGAAATCGAAGGAAAAATCAACTCCGAGTGGAAGACGCAATACTCCTCCCAAACGTGAGATCAAGATAGATGTGCAAAAGACCGAAACCAAGATGCCCGACGCTTCGGCTTCAAAGTCCGAGTTCAAGCGGGCATTGGAAGATGTCTATGACGCGCTCAAGTTCGTCATCCGCAGTTATAGGGATTTTCCAGCCTTGGTAGGCCGCACAATCTTGGCTTACCTCGATAGAAAATGGTCAAGTTTCATCGGTAGACCCGTTGCGGTTGACTGGCAAAGTCCTCTTGAAGGACACGGGGCTGAAAATTAAACAATAGGGACACATGTTTGAGTCAAAGAGGGAAGGGTTTAGTAGTATATAGATTTGCCAAAGTTACTAGTCTCATCGGTAAACCCGTTGCGATTGACTGGCAAAGTTCTCTTGAAGGACACGGGGATGAAGATTAAACAATAGGGACACATGTTTGAGTCAAAGAGGGAAGGATTCAGTAGTATATAGATTTGCCAAAGTCATTCTTCTTTATACGTGAAACGTTACTCAGACCATCTCATATGAAAATTGATATGTTGGAATTCAAAAAGTTTATCTCCTGCGTTCATTGAATTCGTCTTTTAAGCGCACATGTTGGTAACGCTATGGATCATTTGGTCAGCTGCAAGTGTGCTTGCAATAGACTATAGCCAGGTGAAAGTCCTCGCCAGTAAGGCGTTGGACCGGACGGCTCTCAAGTACGTGGGCGATGTCGAATCGCTTCTGCAAGAAGAGATCCAATTGTTTGGTGATATTGGAAACGTCATTATATGTCGCGACACTGACACTGTGATTGTGCACATTTCGAAACTTAATAGTGCGGCAAGGTACGCTGGAGAAACCTTCGAGACATGGCCAATTCCAGCGGTGAAGCCTCTCGAGACCTCACGAGAAGGTCAATCTAGAATAAACGTCGCCGAGTCGTGGGTAGAGCTTCGTCGAGAAAATATCGAAACAGTACGCGGATCCATGGCTCCGATCACGGGGTGCCTCAACTGCGAACGAGGTGATGGGGGCGCACTTACAGGAAAATACACCACCACGGTGGGTCGGACGTCTTCACTTGATCTCTTACATGGATTTAGTGTCTTTCTCATCTTTGGACTGGCATATAGTTTTGAGTTTGTCACCACGCTCACAATCTCTGCGACATTCAGTTGCACGGTTCCCAATGGGACCGTAGGCCAAGTTTTTTTGCAGCCATTTTTGACGAGATTTATTCAACCTCAAGCGCGACTTATTGGCATGGCCCGACCACGATTCTGGCAAAATGTCAATCAAGACATGTTCGTTTATGGAGAATGGTGCGATATTGATGACCCCATTGAATTCATATCAATTGGAGCAAAACCAATTATTTTGTGCGTGACGGACCCGGACAAATTAGATTGCAACGGAGAAACAATGAGCGGTGAGTTTTACTGACCTGGAGGGGAAAAAATATAAGATCACGGTCCCACGATACTGGAGAATTCAGAAGAGCTATTTCTTGAGTCCTATATTCCAAGTGATCAAGAAGAGCCCTCGCCCGTGGTGAACTCTATAAAGGAGAGAAGGAAAATTCAATCGAACTCGTTTAGATTGTCCTTCAGCGAGACTTAGCCCATTCTAAAAAGACCGTTTCACCGTTTTGATTCGAATGATTCATATCAAATGAATACAAAACAATCCCGTAAAATAGCATGAATCGTTTTACGCCGTTTTCCTCGTTTGTGCGGAAGAATCTCACATTTTCGGAAGTCCATTAACACTTATGCACTATCTGACGCACATCACTTGTAAAACTTCTTGCTGTAACAAATATAGTCAGCCACCCCTCACAATAGAAAATAAATTGGGCGTGTGGTCTAGTGGTATGATTCTCGCTTAGGGTTTCGATTCTAACATGCGGGAGGTCCTGGGTTCAATTCCCAGCTCGCCCCCATCTTTTTGTCACTAAATCAAAAAAACTTGCGGCCAAAAGCCCGGATCTCCAACGTAGGATAAGATAACAGACCTCGGGGACAGCACGAATACGAGTTTGCAATCGAAGTTTTCGTATAATTTTTTGATCTCAAATTCCACAAAATCAAAACAACATCGCCAATCTTACAGAGACAAACGTGCGATGTTTGTGAAATTACATCTATAAGCGGATCTTGTTCGGAGAGGAATGGATAATTCCTTGGATTATTACACTATTTATATAGAAGCACGAAACTCTATTGAAGAGCCTTTAGAATTTGATTGCGAACGCGTTTATCTTTGATGAATTGATGTTGCTTGCTTTTATACTGACGACTGCGTTGATAGCTTGCATCTGATTTTGAGAGGTCATCAATAAGAAAAGAGTCAGACTTGACAATACGCGGCAGGGCGCGGACAGCAGAGATCGGACCGACCCAGGTTGGAGAGGAATGCAGAGAGCACTCCGAGACTCCTGGTATTGCGACGGCGAGAGCAGCGGCCTCCGCATAAGTCATAGGACGCAGATCGATGTTCACAAATCCATCATCATTAGCATTGACATCGCGCATCAGAATAATAATGGAGTCCAGTGCACTGCGCGAATCGCTATCGGAGTTGCATGAGATTGCAGGATACGGACGGCTCCATGGCCGTCTCATCAAGGCGAGAATAGATAACATAGGACAAGTGGTGTGCACGAACTGCTAGCCGCCATCAGCACAAGTGACGCGCGGGGCTTCTTTATTTATAATAGTGTATGGGCGCGTGGGGGGAGGAGCGTGGTGGCAATGACGCCGTCATACCTGACTGCAGATAGCCGCCGGTTTGTTCCTATCTACAATGCCCGATTTGGACAGAAGCGTGGGTGGCCTAGCGCGACGCATTTTTGAGGATTGAAAATGCTCGTATACAGACGTATGGTATGAAATGAGGCACACGTGTTGAGCTGACAGAATATGTGCTCCATTCGACTCTCGTGCATTCATCGTTCGATAAATCAATATTGGGGTCTTTGCCCACAAACTAATCTCAATAGACGATGTGGCATCGCTTTGTCATACTCCCGGTAATGTTGGGCAATGCCACACAATAAAAGCTGACTCTGCTCCCATAATTCTGATCATTGAAACGATCACCACACTCACACAGCTGCTTTGACTATCGCTGAACCCCACCCTAAACTGACACCACCCGCTCTTCTGAACCCAAGTTTTACCACATCCACGCAACTATAAATAATTCCTCACGCCTTTTCTGACAGCAAGTCCCTCTTCTCAATTCATCTCTATCCATCCTCATTCACCGAAACACAAGTCCCTCACCATGTAAAGTTATCGCAGCCCCCCAAACCCTCTAAGATCCACGTGATTTGACCACCACGAAAATTCCCATTGATAGTCTCGGAAGACTGTTGGTGTAGAAGCGACCTCTATCCACCCCCCACAGATGGATTCCTGGGGCGAAGTCTTGCGAATCTCGCCGACTCTTTCGCCATCGCATAATACCTCGGCGATCTCTACCCTCCAATTCGACTCTGTTCTGAACCTTATATGGGTCGGTGATTCGGCGGGATATACCCGCTCCTTCGCGTCCTCCTCCTCGTCTCCTGCCGCCGACCCTTCGACGAATCCTTATCTGTGTCTGCGCTTGGTTCTCTCCTCATATACCTCTTTCAAAGGCGCTCCCGGTCGTGCCCCCGTGAAAATGATCCGTAATCACCGCGAAGGTGTCTTTCTGTTGCTGCACGCGAACATCAACTTCAATCTACGGAGAGGAGTTGCCAAGGCATGCTTCAATGTAGAGACCTCGTTCCTGGCATCTACATCATTGGCACCTCTTTTCACTGATCTTCAATGCATGTCCCACAATGGGGCTTCTTCAAGCGATTTGGTCGTGGGTACGGCGTCGTCTCTTCTCACATTCGATATAAACAAACCATCGGTCTTATCGCAATTGAAGCATGAAGGAGGCATTTCCCTTATCAAGCCGTGCTCGAAGTTGTTGGCCCTAGGTCTTGAAAACGGATCTCTCGACATGTTCGATCCCATATCAAACGAGACCACTCATCGCTTTGCATCCCACAATGGGTTGCTCTCGGATATGGATACCCTGGGCTCATACGTTGCTACTTGTGGCTACTCTATACGTCCGAGAAGGTACTTGGGCGCGGGCTCAGATACCCCCTCCTTATCGAATGAATACTTTATTGACCCCCTTGTAACAATATATGATGTCCGCATGATGAAGCCTCTAGCTCCAATTCTGTTCCCAGCAGGAGCAGCGCTGGTGAGATTTCACCCCAAACTTCCAAATATTATCGTTGTTTCGTCGCCCCGGGGCCAAATCCAGTTTGTGGACATTTATGACCAGTCGCAAGTGTATTTGTATCAAGCCGATTTGACACAGGCGGAGGCGCCTAGTCGCTCCAGCATTTATGGATCTCTGCTGAAACTGCAGGCATTGTCACACTTGGAAATCAGCGATAATGGTGACTACGTAGCGTTCAGCGACTCTCATGCCAAACTCCATATTTGGACTCTTGATTCCAATACTTCAAATGACCTCGTCTCCTTCCCTGTGCCAATAGAGCAACCAGATATTGTTCACGACCAGATCATCAAGCATTTCGGCCCCGATGATACTGAAACCCCACTCTCGTCAGTCGGAATGCCGTATTACATGGATCCCCTTTTATCAAATTGGCCCACAGACCTCAAGTTTGCAAAGCCCTTGACGAAACTCCCATCGAAAATCGATCATGATTTGGAAGTCGAAGCGTCGCGATTCCCGCCATTGACACCCCTTCCATACGATAAGTCGAAATTCGGATCTAGGTATACCTCGAAATCATATACCCTGTTCAACGATGATGCAGCCACAACTGCATCGTCTATAGTGGTTCCTGGATTTTTGAGTGAACGAGGAATTTCGACTAACGCCACAACCGGTTCCGCAAATAAGGCTGTCCCTCTCACGAGTCTGGAAGCCAAGACAGATGCCAAAAGAAAGCCGGAAAGCCCTCTAGATGGCATCGATACCGAGAGCATATTTCAATACCGCGTTGCCATGCCCATTTCCGCATCAAACGCTCATTCATCAAAGATCAATATTAACAAGGTCCCCAATTGCTACTCCAAGCTTCAAATCCAATATTCTCGCTTCGGCGTCAAGGATTTTGATTTCAGCTATTATAATCGCACCAACGGGCTATACTGTGGATTGGAGAATCACACTGATAACTCATACATCAACTCGTTGCTCCAGTTATACCGATTTCAGCCCCTTGTATACCGTCTGATCGTGCACTCTTTGGCCAATGAATGGTTACCAACGGGCTTTGATACCATTTATCAAAAACAAAACCCACAAGGGTCATCGTTTTTGAATGAATTGGGCTATTTGTTTGATATGATGCACAAGGCAGGTTCAATGAATGTGAAGGCCTCAAACTTGGCCCAGTTCTTGAATCATAGCGCCGAAGCCAAGGGCTCTGGCCTTTTGAACGCCAATGATGGGATGACTCTCAATGCCAAAGATTTGCGATCGCTCATGCTAAAGTTCAACAAATTCTTGCTCAGACAATTGAATCGCGACATGTCGTCTCAATTTTCAGATCCGTCGTTCGGCAACTTGTTCACCGTACAATATGAGGTCGAGGTCAAGAGCTCATCGCAAGATTGTCGCATTTACGATAAACAGCACGGCACACTGCTAACACTCGACTTGATCGCACCAGTTCGTCCAGCCAGTTCCAAAGTCCGCTTGATGGTTAACCCGAGTGGGTATCGCGGCCATCAAAACGGCAATCAGCACGGTGGACCAATGCTAGCACGCAGAAACGTCAACCTACTCAATTACTTGGAATGCACGGTGAATCAATCAACTAGCCATCCATGTCTGCAAATCCATGCTCTGTCTTTGTCGGCTCATACTTTGGAGGTACAAACCACCGTCACGAAGCTTCCGCCCGTGCTTTCGATCAACATAAATTTCGGCGACGAAGAGTTGCGGGTTATCAACGGCTACAAAAAGTGGCTCACCCCAGAATTTTATGCAATCAATAATGGACAGAAACAAAAGAACCGGTTCCTGTTCAAACCCGTTCTTACCCAATTTGACCAAGAAGCTACAAAGTATGAGTTGGCTGGTTACGTGTGTGAAATATGTCATCAGTCTGAGCTTTCATTTGGCTCCCACAATTTGGTATCTTACATCAAGATCAATGGGGCATGGTACCTCTTTAACGATTTTATGGTGATGGCTATCCCGGAGGATGAAGTGTTCAACATGTCATACCCCTGGAAGAGACCGGTGGTTCTCATGTATCATGATGCCGATAAATCCACGCAGAATGATAATGGCTTTGGATACCTCAATGTCGCCACATTCCCCCACTTGCCCAATCTCAATGACTCCATATTGTACAGAGACCATTTTGCAGGTCCGATAAGAGAATCCTTCAAACGTGAGTATGAGCTCTTGACTCGTGAAGAGGCCCCCGCAATGGGATCCCTCGTAGCGATAGATGCCGAGTTCGTCATGCTATATCCCGAAGAGTTGGAAGTGCACTATGACGGGGAAAAGAAACTCATCAAACCAAAACATTTGTCCTTGGCTCGCTTCTCAGCATTACGTGGCGATAATGGCCCCAAACAGGGAACTGCATTCATTGATGATTACATTGCGACCACCAGCAATATTTACGACTATTTGACCGCTTACTCTGGCATCGAAGAGGGCGACTTGGACCCTGTGCGCTCCACGAGATCCCTAGTGACTCTTCAAACTGCATATCGCAAGTTATGGCTTTTGCTCAACTTGGGAATAGTTTTCGTCGGACACGGCCTTTACAACGATTTCCGCTGCATTAATTTGCAGGTGCCCTCGGGTCAAATACGCGATACCGCCGATTACTTTTATAAGAGCGACTTCAAACGCCAGTTGGGGTTGAAGTTCTTGGCTTATGTGCTTTTGAAGGAAAAAGTCCAAGCAGGCAATCACGATTCGATTGAAGACGCCCATACTGCGTTGCTTTTATACAAGAAGTACCTCGAGTTGACTGCAACGGGGACCTTCGATAAGACCTTGAACTATATATACGCCGAGGGACAACAAATGCGCTTTAGAGTCCCCGAATAAACACTATCATTTTTTGTGTCGATTGCACCAGTCAAGACTATTGAATTAACACAATGTACAATGTTCCCTACATTGCAGTTTCATATCACAATGAACTTCGAGTAAAATACGCCGCCGCAACCTCATCTCAATCAAACAAAGGTCGACTCGTCGGTGCGAGTGGCAGCATCAATGACCAATTTGTCAAAGTCCGCGGATAACGCGAAATAACTCTGCACAACACCTATTATAGTAAGCGCGAGAGTCGTACCTATCCAGAGACCCTTCAATGATCCCTTCCAAGGAGAATAGAACGTCAAGTAGATGGAAAGCGGGATTCCTACCATGTAATATGAGACCAAATTGACAATACCCCCGATTTTCGTCTGGCCTTGACCACGCAAGCATCCTGCTGAATTGGCATTCATGGCGTCAGAGACTTGCATGAGTGCTATTAACCACATGATTGTCTGGACCACTTTGATGACGACCTCATCGTTGGTGAACAACTTGGCAATTGGGACCTGGAATGTGTAGAGAACCATAAAGTTGATCACTGAAACCACCAAACCAAAGCAAATGGCAACTCTTGTAGCGGTCTTGGCAGCACGAGCCAAACCAGCGCCCAAGTAATTTGCAATACGGGTGGATGCCGCGATTCCAATGGCGAAGGGGACTTGATATGTGACAGTTGCCATTGTAGAGCCGATCGACTGTGCCGCAAGAGGGATCGTCCCCAAGTAGGACGCCAATACAGTCAAGATTTCGAACGCGAGGAACTCTGCCTCCAACATGATGAACCCTGGAATAGCTAACCTTGCGAGGTTGCCCCAGCCTGAAAAGGCGCGTTTGATATCGAGTCCGCCCCAACAGACCATGGGATGATGCCCGCTGGGAGTGTCTTTCGCCTTGACGCAAAACACTGTCGCAACATACAATCCAATGGCCATAAGCCAATAATTGATGGCAACTGCAACCGGAGCTCCCAAGTAGCCGAAATGCCTTACCATGACAAGATTCATGACCAAATTCAATGGTGCCGCAAACAATAAAACATAAGTAGAAATATGATAAATGCCCTGTGCCTGTAAGAAACGCTTACCGCACTCGAAGGCAATATATGCGGGGATACCAGGAGCAATAAAGCGCAAGTATGCGGCCGAAAGCTTCGCGGTCTCTTTATCAGGGAGAATTAAGGTGATCAACTGATATCCGAAGAAAATCCACGCTATCAACACAGGAAGCATTACCACTGCTATCAAAGCAATACATTTTTGCATATAGACACCCACGAGGCGGTACTTCTTGGCGCCGAAGGCTTGGGGACACAACGTGTCCAAGGCGGTAGCGATTCCATGAATCGTTGCGTAGCCGGTGATGTTTGCTGTCATTGAACCCATAGATACAGCCGCAAGCTCTGTAGCTCCCAAATGTCCTACTGAGAATACCGAGACAGTCGAGAGGGAATTCTCCAACAAGAAAGTTGTGACGAGTGGGACCAGAGCCTTGAATAATGCCAAGAATTCTGCAAGAGGTTTTGGATTCTCCAATTTATTACTGATCACCGCATTCTCGAAAACACTTCTAACATCGTCATCGTCATCGCCCGAGACCGATATGTCATTGGCACGCAATAGATCACGCTCAGAAGCTAAAACTTCGCGATCAACAATTGAAATGCGCTTACTTCCGGTACTAGAGGAAGAAAGTAACAAGGGCAGTTCCTCATCGTCTTCAGGGAAAGCGCTCGAGTCATCGTCGATTATGGGAGGACTCTTGATAAAGTCTGAAGGCACAAAGAGCCCGGCTTTGCCGTCACCATATATTACAGATGCTCGTCTCTGAGCATTTGTATGAGTAAACTGGTGAGACATTGATAAAGCTGAAGAAAAGCTTTGAGTCATTCAGCCGAGAGCGATAAGATATTTTAGAAAAGGTCCATCGCTCGCTCTGTGACAGGTTTACCCAATGCGGTAATTTATCCCTAAACGGAATTATCTTACTAAAACGCATCTCTTTTCCCTATTTGGGAGTGAATTGTTGTGCGAAGAATCTCAGTTGAATTTTGGTTTAAAACGATATATGGGAATAGTAAGAGCTGCTTTGGTGTTTGCAGTTCCTGGAGGAAGAAAGGAAGGAAGTCTATATGGTGACTCTTATTTATTGAGTCCAACTGGATCTCGAATCACCGTGGGAAGATGTGCCACATTGTAATGAGGTTGAATCTGCCAAGGTCAACTGTTGTTTTTGTTTTTTGCAATGATAGGCTTGAACAGGGCACTTAGAGCAAGGCGGCAATAAGACCAGCAGCACCGACAAAACCGTAGGCGGCGTTTTTGGCAGCGTTGTTCTCGAAGTTGGTAACACCGGGGCTCAAGCTGGAAGTTCCGTTGTAGTAAGTGGTGAATGAGGATTGCTTGTAAGCAGTAGACAAGACACCCTTGGAAACAGTGACGGTGGGCGTGGAGGTGACATCAACGTAGATGTTGGTGTCAGAAGAGGAGCCCGACTTAACAGTCGCGGACGCAGGCTTCGAAGAACCAGATAAAGCCTTAGAGGACAAAGAGGGCTTAGCGGTAGAAGTCAGCTTGGACTCGGGGCAAATGGTTGTGTAAATAGTCTCAACTCCGTCAACAGTGGTGGTGACAACAGTGGTGGAGTCGACCTTCACAGTGGTAGTGCAGGCGTTGTCGGAGCACGAAGTGATTGTGACATCGACGGTGTTGTGAGAAGTGACGGTCTCCAACAGAGTGATAGTGGACTTGGCAGAAGCAATGGCGGCGACGGCAGCGACGGTGGTCAAGAAAGAGTATTGCATTGTTATTAAAGAAAGTGTGATGATAAAAGAGTGAGGCAAATGAATGATACTTTTAAATTACCAGATAGACAGGGGAAATAGGCTTGGTCTTTATAATGAACGGGAAACACTCATGAAAGGTAAACGCGGTATCGAGGATTTGGTGTCATCGCAACGACCAAGTTGCTCTCACACAAATTTAGCGCGTTGACCTCAACAAACGCGACGCGACTATTAGCCAATTTGCCTCTAGAATACGTGTCATATTAACGCAAATAGGATATATTGGCCAGACGCGTAAACACGGCCAATGATCCGAGTGCTCGAGGTGGCGAGTGTGATCGCCATATTTTCGTTAAAGTTTTAAAACCAAAACACGTCAATATCGAAAGCGCGACGCACAACAGAAAATATTTACACTGGCTGATTTTCGCGTTCTCATCTAAAACGCGAAAGACGCGTTTCTTGATTGGGACAAATGATTGCAACTAGACTCACCAAGCTCTAGGCCGGCTACGTCAACGCTTTGTATGAAAGTGGCTCTACGAAGGCTTATAGACCGATGATTACTTAATACGTTTAATAACATGTAGTGAAAACTAGTTGAGCATCAAGTTCATTTCCCAATCTTGGATCACATTGACCCAGCTATCGCGAGCTTCATTCATTCGTTTTCTGCGCCAGACTTCAAGCATGATTTGACGAGCGCCCCAATAACTACCGAGGTACTGGGCGATATCCGCGCCCCATTTGTTGAACTCTGTTTGTAGCTCGACGGATGTAGCCTCGCAGCCCGCGATAAAGCCTTGCCAGAATAGCGGGATCATGGCGGCTTCCTTTCTAGCAATCAAACTTTGGATGGCATTGAGATGATGGAGCGTTTTGGCAACCTTGAGTTGCAATTTGTTAGGTGGGAACTCTTTGATGAATACATTAAAGTAAATGGTCAATGCATAGTAGAATGACATGATATGATGATAGATCGCTTCATGCATCGGCGAGAAGAACTTTTTTGGGGAGCAAGTTTCTCCCTGGATTATTGCCTGGAGTGTAGACGGTGTGGCCTCTGTTACGTCAGGGTCCACGTCTAAAGTAGGCTTTTCAGGTTCATCGTCCTTTTCCTGTTCGAAAAGACTCCAATCGAGCTTCCAGTTGACCAATTTCTTGTTCAAATCATTTACGCTCATGGTGTAATCGTCAGGCTGCTTGAGAAATTTCTCTTTACGATATATTTTGGTCCGCAAGAGCTCGACAGTGTTACTGAAACACAAAATAAGAGAGTTTGGTAGCCCATACAATGCGTCTGTTGCGAAGTTTTCATCGTATTTGGTGGCATTGATAAGTTTCTTGTCCATGAATGCCGGAGAAGGATTTGAAGTCCTTGTCTCAGCCGTGGAAAGACCCGCAGTAGGCGAGGGTAAGCCAGCATTGCCAAACAAGTCTCCATTCACATTATAGGTGGTAGAATTGGACTCCAACTCGATCTTGATTGTTTTGTAATCTAAGCATGTCGAATCCTGGATGAGTTTGAGCGACAGAAATACCCGATGCAAAATCCGAGCTTTGGAGGAAAGCTTTTTCTTGTGGGCCATTTTAGCGCGAATAACTCTTCCGCACCACTTGATATAGAAATTGATGTCCTGCATCGTTCCCCAGACCAAGTCCACACTGATCATTGTCATGACCGCACATAGAACGTCTTTATACTTCTCGTTAACCACACAGTGTTCTACTCCTGTTTTGGAGTCGCTTTTGTTGCTGAGCAAGTGTCTCACGAATAAACTTGCTTGGTTGCGCAAACGAATCCCCAAGTTGAGGTAGAATTTCATTGACTGCGAGTGCTTCGGAAACTTCGATTGCAAGTTGAACGCAGAAACAGCTAGAAGACCATTGAGTAGTGCGTTCTTGGCCGTCGAGGTTTTCCCAAGGGCCAGCAATTCGCCAATAGCCATTAAGGCTCTTGGGAAATAAATTGTTTTCCATGGATTTTCGGTGAGAGGAATTACGGTCATCAAGTCTGCGACTTGAGTGAAGTAGTAATTCAAGAGATATCGCGTGAGTGGTTGAACCTGTAGAGCGGAAGTAGGGAAGCCCATTGCTGGCGTAGTTGTCGTATCTGATGGCGCACACAAGTCAAAATCCAATTTCGAGGGCGCTGCGTCGCCCACGATCATCATAATCAGGCTGGGCATGCACGTTGTTGCCGCCTCGCCGTCGTCGGCCATATCAGTATGCTCATCATCATTATGGCCGGCCGAGGTCGACGCATGGAGACTGATTTCCAAGGTATCGTTCAGCTGGTAAGGATCGTTGTAGTGGTGAGCATTGTAGTCGAAGTAGTCTTGATTTCGAGAAGCTGGATTCATCAACAGACCCGCATCAGAATGAGGGCCGTTGAGCAAGTTTGACATGGACATTGGCGAGTGTTGAGCCTCTAAGGGGACGTCATCCACTATGGGAGTTAGATGGCCCACGTTGTTTCGATGAAACACCAAGTTCAAGAAATCATTCTGATTGGTATCAAAGAGTCGTGATGAGAATTGGTTGCTAGAGTTCGCAAGATTTATTCCTGAAGAGGATGCTGGATTATACAAGGCACCGTCAGTGGGAGTATTCTGGGTGGAGTAGTCGAGAAATTGCATATCTCCATTCAATGCAGCAGCTGTTAACATGGCATCATCGCGCAATTCGTTGGAAAGCCAGAAGTGATCATTAGTTATGGCCACAGGGACCTGTTCTGGCGCGGTATTTGATGGAAGCGGTGGAGGTGAAAATGGAGCGACAGCGGGCCCGCTTTGATGTCTTGATGCTTGATGGCTTGAAGTCGTGGGAGCTTGGGGGGATGTTGGATATCGCCTTTTGAGTGGGGAGTCGCCTGGCTGAGAACGCTTTTTCTTTGATCGTGCTTTGCTACGAAAGACACCAAATGGGCCCAACGTCTCGGTTTCATTTCCATGCAAGGCCTCAGCAGTTTTGGCATGTAGGGCGTTCAAATCGGTATCAATTTCGGCGTAGGTTTCATAAGGAAGGGAATTGTGTTTCGAATCCCAAATGACAAACCCGACCTTGCGTCGTTGGAAGAAATCATATGATGGGGCGTTGTTTTCATCTGGAGCCCCGTTTTTGAAAACTGCCTGGGACGATAAGTATCGCCCGTTCTTCTTTTTGAACTCGACGGGTTTGGACCACTTGAGTTTTATATCATAGCCGGAACATATCAATCCCGCCTTGATGCAAGTTTTGCACTGAGGTTTCTTCAAGTCGCATTTGATTTTGCGCGATCGACATGTGAAACATCCAGTGAAGGATTTGCCCTTGCGAGACTTTTCAGAGGTATCACCTGAGGTGCGAAACGTGGGCGAACCCTCAACAACAGCTTCATTAGAGGGGCCAGAATGTTCAGTGAGACCCATTCGATGCAATGTGATTTTCGACCAATGGGTGAGTTATGATGCGAGATGATTTTGTGTGAGTTATGATCCGAGATGAATTTGTGTGCAATGCTCTCAATTCGAGAGGTTCCTCAAGCTATGAAGAGAATGGAAGGCTACTTTTGACAAAGGTATGATCTTAGGTGATGGCAAGAAGCCTCGAGGAAGCGCGACTATAGTCGCAGCGGCTTGGAATAATAAAATTTGGGAAACGTTCGACCAAGTGTGAAAATAGTATTTGATACCCACTTTGGAAACCAAGGGACCGCAAATCTGGGCATGAAGTCCATGTGTATTGATAGATCGCGAGGAGATTTCGGAACCAGGTGATGCAATTCTATATACTCAGTATGCTACAACGTCTAAATTACTATCTTCTTCTTGGGGGTATTCTTGTCCTGTCTCTCTGGTTTCCCATACACGTGTGATTCGTTTGAGAGCTACTTCAGCACTACCTGACCCCAATTCGACGGAGATGCGAAAGAACTTCATAATCACATACTTTTGCGATTCTTGAGTGCAATTTATAGCGGCAATCAACATGGGCCACTGGATCATCAGAAGCGAGTAGGCGAATTTTTGCACTGGTACCCCATGGATGTCACCAATGAAACTGACCACTGAAACTAGTTTTGTCACTAGACTTTGCACCTGTGAACTGTTAGATGATAGCAGCATGAATTGGATCATTATGGTGATCATGGCTGCTAAGCAGTACGTTTGCTGACAAATATCCATCCAGCTCACAGTGACATTTCCTTTTGTTGTTTGAATGATGTCAACCAAAATGCCAGTGTTGGTCTCCGTAGTCTCCGTGTTTGGGATTATGCCACGACGATCACTGAACTCAGTTTGATATTGTTCGTGGAATCCCGAAAGTAATCTGAGATATTCGAGGGTATTGTTGGCAACAAACAGGACACCAGTTTCACGCTTGAGTTTCATGAGCTTGATCAAATCACGGAAGTGGTCCAAGCATTGCACGCTGTATCCACTCATCACGATAAACTGGGTATCAGTGATGAAACCGTATTCTGTCAACACTTTTGTCTCGTAGCTGCTGTTCAACAGTATAACCAGATTCAACTCCAAATCGGTCTCGAGGGTTCCTCCCTTATCCGAGCTCGTTCCAGCGAGCACTTCAAAGTCCGTAAACCATAATTTACACAAAATGAGAGTCTTTGACAGTCGCATCTCATTGGTCGATGCTCTCAAAATGATGTCTTTGGCCCCCTTGAGATGTGGCCGCCAGCTTTGAGATGTAGAGCTTGCATTAGCAGATGTGAGTAATAGGACCGTGAGAAGAATCGATTCGATATTACTGGTCAAGTCGCCATTCTGTTTGCTGTTGCGGTTACGCGTTAGCGCCGGCTCAAGCAACCGGAGACATCGCGATAAGTACTTGCAATAGGCGTCCTGGTCCCGCTCTAGACGATTATTATTGAAAGATGTGCGAGCTCCTTCTGCTAGCACTGCTGCGAGAAGAAACGGCTCTTTACGCGCATAATGTAGTATTGTGTCGCGAATAGGATTGTAGTAAGCTTGTGTGACAGTATCAAACAGGCCAAAAGGCATGATCTGCATGGCTGATACGTGGTAGAAATCCTCCAAATAGAGCCGCTCGTGACTATCTGTTACCTGGAGACTGTCGATTGAAACGTGTCGTGGGACTTGCAGTTCTAATGACGAGGCGGCTGCATCTGACAGCGTGGGCGGAGATGTTATATTACCACTCGAAATCGCGTCAAATAAAGCGGATTCCGCAAGCGAAGATTGGTGTGGATCTGGGATCGCTGATGGATCGAATGTTTCTGGTCTCATTTCCAGCCTTGAATCAAACATCATGTCATGAACAATATCATTCAAATCCAGAGCCAAGATGTCAAAGTCAGCAGTGTTGAATAGATCGTCGGTGAGGGTCTGTGGTAGTTTTTCGTCATAAGTCGAGAGTGACGGATCAGATGGGCGTGCGAAAAGCGAGTCCGGCTCATCATTTTGAGTGCCCGCTGAAACGATCGGCTCACTCATGTCCCCAGATAAGGTAGATGAAGGTATAGTGTGCGAGCGGCGCATGGAGAGTGGATCAGTCGATAAGGTCGGAGACGGACCAGGCTTTGACGTCAGTCTTTGAAATGAGTCAAGGAACTGAGTCTCCATCCGCGCATACAGGAAAGGATCAGTGAGGCTCGTCAGGAGTGGGGTGAATATATCGCCGAGCAAATTACGGATTGGTTTGGCGTTCTTCACAGTGGGTTCGCAGAATGATGTGAGGCGAGAAGTTACTCCGCTTTCAGATAATGACCTGAGGACAGCACTTGACCTTGCCGGCGATGAAGATCGAGCGATTGGTTTCGGAGGTGAATCTTTCCAATTTAATGTTATGGCGGAGGCGGGCTTTGGCGATGGGTCGGACGATATCGAAGATGAGTCTGAGGGAGAAAGATCAGCTTTCTTTCGTGAGTCAGGACGATAAAGCCTTATGACGAAAGGTTTTTTGGTCGAAGCAGCGTGATTGACAAGGAACAGTTTGGAGGCGCGCACCACTTGCTCTTCAGGGGATGGGTACAGACAGGGTTTATTTAGACGAGAGCATTGATTGCAGTGAGGTTTGATTTCATCACATTTGATCTTGCGACGCTTGCATTCCCGACAACCACCACGGCTATAGTCACGACGTAGTGTAGAAGTCTTGGTGACGCAATTAGATTTTGAATCCGATTTCATGGAGATTGGTCAGGAGGGATCGCAAGAATACTCATGTATTACAAGTCCAAAAAAGGGGAGGAGAGCGTGAGAAGCCAGATGAAGACAGATGTGACCACAAATGTGAGAGTAAGCCAAAAGTAGTAGGATTGACAGGTCTAGGCTCAAAGTTTGCCGAGGGATCTCTGTTCACAACCAACAACAAAACCGTTGGAGTGTAAATTTTTATTTTTTCTGGCCAAACGAACCTCCGCTTTGTTGGAAAAAAGTTGGTGATTTTAGGAGCGGGGGACTACAGAGTTGAGGGCATGAGGGCCCCCTAACAAGGACAGATAGATTATTGACCAAGAGAATTTCAAAGGGTCTGTTGACCATGTAGTCATGAACTGTTCTGTCACACCATATTCTTTACCCAGAACTGTATCCATAAAGCTCATCTTCTATTTCTCAGATCTGGGGCCTTACTTTCAGTCCCCCTAAGCGGTGCTTTTACCAGATTTCTACCACTCATACCTACCAGGTGACCCAGTAGGAACTCTTGTCAGGCACAGTTTGAAATGAAATGGGCGTCGCACGTCTGAAAAGTGTCTTCCCCACACGGAACACTCCAATCCGGAAAAGCGGAGAGACACCGCCAGGCATAATGTAATTTCCCCGGGTATGCAATCTCTGTCAGCTGATACGGACCATGCCTTCCACACCCACCCGTTTTTCTGATTCTGCTGTTTATACTATTCAATGTCTTTGAACAAACATTGGGTATTTCCCTCGAATGAAGACCTTGTCTCTCTGCACCTTCATGCATTGACTCATACGAATCCTCGGCTTCGTATCATTTCCCCGCAGAAAGTGATTTACAATTCCATGTCGAGGGGCGGCAACTCAAAGGTCGCCATCATTAGTGGTGGCGGCTCTGGACATGAACCCATACATGCCGGTTATGTTGGCGAAAATTGTCTTGACGCCGCTATCGCTGGAAGTATCTTTGCCTCTCCTTCCACTGCTCAAATCATGGCCGCAGTAAAGACAGTCGCCAGTAAAGACCGCGGCGCCATATTGGTCGTTAAAAATTATACCGGCGACGTTCTTCATTTTGGTTTGGTTGCAGAACGTGCTAAAGTAATTGGCTATCCAATCGAAATCGTCACTGTGGCCGATGATGTTGCTGTCGGCAGGAAACAGAATGAGATGGTGGGTCGCCGAGGATTGGCAGGAACGGCCCTAGTTCATAAAGTGCTCGGTGCGTTACTGGCGCAACAGACCAATTTGACAGAATTGGCTTCTATCGGCAAATCTTTGGTGGAATCGATGGTCACGCTTGGCGTTTCTTTGGATCGCACCTCGGTGCCTGGAAAAGCCAATGACGATATCCAATTCACCAAAAGTGACGAGATCGAGCTCGGTTTGGGCATACATAACGAGCCGGGCACCATTATCAGTCCGATCCCAGATATCGATTCTCTCTTGGATGACATGTACAAACTACTCGTTTCATCGAACGATGAAGACAGACACTATGTTGATTTCGATCTAGAGAACGACGAATATGTCCTTTTGGTCAATAACCTCGGCGGAACCTCGTCGCTTGAGTTATATGCTATTGCCGAACATGCTATAGCGAGACTGCCCTTGAAAAAACATCCCATTCGGGTGCTCGTGGGAGATTTCATAACGTCACTCAATGCACCAGGATTCTCCCTCACATTGCTAAACGTGCTGAGATTTTCGCGCAAAACCTCGCTATCCGTAGATGAAACTGTGGCGCTACTCGACATCCCAACCGATGCTCCGGGATGGCGTGCAAGGCTGTACTCGGCCAAACTGTGGAAGGAGGCCAAATATTCGTTGGAAGAGCCATATGTGGAGAATAAGGATGTTGTTACCAGTGATTTGCGGGTTGATCCGAACTTATTTCGCCATCGCTTGCAAAGAGCTATGGAAGAGGTCAAAAAGCAGGAGCCAAAAATCACCTTGTATGATACCATAGTCGGAGATGGTGATTGTGGAGAGACAATGGTTGCTGGAGCTGATGCAATCTTGCACGCACTTGAGTCGGACCTGTCATTCCAGCAGCACTTGGATGACCCCGTTGCTACCATATCAGCGATTACTGATCTCGTGGAAAATAGCATGGGTGGAACCTCTGGAGGCTTGTACTCTATTTTCTTAACAGCGTTGGGCCACACATTGAAAGGCCCCCTCACTACGGAGAAAGTCGCGCATGCATTTTACAGCGCCTTGTATGATGGCTTGTTCAAATATACCAAGGCCCGCCAAGGAGGTCGCACTTTAGTAGATACTCTCCAGCCATTCTGTGATACTTTGAGCGAAACTTTGGATTTGGCCCAGGCATTGAATGCCGCGAAAAACGGTTGCGAACAAACGCGAGCATTACCAGCGAAATTCGGCCGTGCCAGTTACCTCGATACAAAGGACTTGCGAATCTCCGAGGGCGGTATTCCCGACCCCGGCGCCGTGGCGCTACTTGCTATAATACAAGGATTTCTCGAATGATTTCCAGAGATTTTTCCGTATCTGTATTATACTACCCTGGTGGTTAATTGGTTGCAACATTATAATCTATGGGGTAACCAGGCCGGTTGCAAAATTTAAAGGTTCATAGTATAAAAGGAATGATTAATCGGATAAGACTCATATGACGAGCGATCAATTGATATCGATAACATGTCAATTGAACAAACATTTGAGATCCCTGAGAGCGACTTTTTCGAAGTCATTGTGGTCGGTGGAGGAACCTGCGGCCTTGCAGTCACTGCCAGACTTTGCGAAGATTGTCCTGGTTCAATATATACGGAGGATGAGCATCAGCGGTTCCATTGGCTCAAACAAAGAGGCAACAAAGTGAATTTGATCAATCGCAGCGTCTCTTCCAACAAAGGATACAAGCCGCAACGGCCCGAAAAGATGTACAAGCCTCGGCGTAAATTTGAGCCTCTGGAAATTCTCGTATTGGACGGACAACTGGACCTGTTTATGGGTCAATGGGATAATCAGTTCGCAGCATGCCAGATCCCTTATTTACGCTCACCAATGTTTTTCCATCCAGACCCGGTGAACGTTGATGGAATGATAAGCTATGCTCATCTTGAAAAACGAGAACTGTCGAGGGATTTGATGGAAATCGAGAATGTCGTTGGTCGTGAATACTCAAAGCATCAGTTGAAGAAGCTAATGAAAAAGAATACTGCTCGCGGCAAGGGCAATGTCGGTCCTGTGCCCAATGGTGCATCGGTTCATCACGATAAGCCGGGAATCATCGACATCAACATGCGAGATTGGAAGGATTATTACCGTCCTTCCACACCATTATTTCATGATTTTTGCAAAAGTATCGTTGACAGATATCAATTGCATGATGTCGTCAAAAAAGACGAGGTTATCAGCATTGAGTATCGTCACATCCAAGTTATAGGAACCAATCAAGAATTCGGTAAAGGATTTGTGATCCGCACGGAAACTGGTAAAGTTTTTGGATGCAAAATTTGCATTGTTGCGAGCGGACACCGCGGAGAAATCAATTACCCCATCAAGCCATTCACAAACGCACATTATCCCGAGGGCAGTTGCCATACCACCCATTTGTTCGAACATAAGGTCAGCTTTTTGGGCAAAGAACTTCGGCAGAAGCCACGCGCGTCAAAATCGAGGCGTATCGTGATTGTGGGCGGTGGCTTGACTTCGGCCCAGCTCGCACATGTTGCTGTAGGTGCTGGTATTGAGCATATTCATCTCTTATTCCGCGGACCTACCAAGATTAAGCATTTCGATTTTCATCTTGATTGGGTCACAAAATATAAGAATGTGAAGAAATCCGCATTTTATATCAAAGATACTGATGAGGAACGATTCGAAATGATTCAAGAAGCGCGTGAAGGGGGTTCCGTCAATCCGGAGTATTATAAAAAAATCTCACAGCATGCTAAGGACGGCAAGCTCGACTTTTTAAAGTACACGACCATCAAGGAACAATCTTGGGATGACGAATCCAAAACTTGGAAGCTTCTCCTTGAGACAAAAGCGCCCTGTAAAACAGATGGCGAGCAGATCAAACTCACGGAATTGACTGGTGTGGACTACATTTATTTTGCCACGGGCATCAAGCAGAACATTAGTGCTCTTGACTTTTTGCAGCCAATTATCAAGGAGTATCCTGCCCCTATTGTGGCGGGATTTCCATGCTTGACCGATGACTTGCAATGGAACAAGCAAGTACCACTTTTCGTGTTGGGGAAAAACGCCTCGCTTAAAATGGGCCCGTCTCTGGCGAATTTAGACGGGGCTCGCCTAGGATCTGAAAGGATCGGATGGTACGTGCATGACCTCATGGCCAAGGGAGGTCTCGATTGGCAAAATCATAGGGAGTGCACTTTTTGCGATGAAGAGCATAAACTCGAAGCTGAGGCTGAAGCTGAAGCCGGAACCAAATACTTGGACGATAAATTGGATGCAGAATCGACGCTGCTGGCAGATTTTGAGGATTCCGGAGATGATGAGCCTAGTGCGTTTGAAACCCTGCTCAAATTGGCAAGTGGGCAGTTGAATTGGTATTCGCTCCTTTCGGAAGCATGATGGGAGGGGAAGCGGCGGAGCAATCTAGGATATCCTTGTGACGCGGCAAAGAATGACTGAATGAGCAGCTTTCTTGTATGTATATCGGCTACGTACCAGATCCGAATCTCGTATTTAGAAAAATATTGCGTTGATAGGTTACATTTTTTACGAGCCTATAGCGGGAACGAGCTGCTACGAGGTTACAATGTTCGTGAAAGAATCAGCATCATCTGCTACTAAAGATCCGGTTCGTGAATAGTTTTGAAAATGGTATAGGGGAAAGTTGTATGATATACATGACAATGTTACAAATGTCGAGTGTGCGCTCTTCCTGGAAAAGAACTTGCAGTAACCGGAATCAGAATCCTAAAAGGGGAGTCCAGGACGCTCAATGGTGAATTGGACTTGACGAATGTGAACTGATTTTTCTAGTATGAGATAGTGTCGCTGCCGTCTGTCGCCAACGGATCAGTAAATATTCCTCGATCTCGCTCATCCCACACGCGTTGTATTCGGGACATTGTATTTCTCGACGCTAACAGACCCCTCATTTGACATGCCTCGAAATACCTCTCAACAACAAATCTCTTGGATTTGTCCATCAAAAGGACTCCTGCTATAAGCATCGGCCAATGGATCATGATAGGCACACAATACATTATGGGATTATCAGTATTGTAGTGGACTTGGCTCAATCGTTCCACGTTGGCGATTAACTTGCGTGCCATTGCCTGTACTTGAGGAGCGTCGTATGGTTCTCCAAAAAACAGAAGAAGAACATATATGAGTCCACCTAACACATATGCCTGGTTGCTGACGTCTCGCCAGCTCACAATGTATTTCTTGCCATCGAGACTGAATTCATCAGTCAAGAGAAACTTTTGGCGGACACTGGTGCTGATAGTATCCTTGGGAACAACACATGATGACGTTAGATATACGATCTGGCTCTTGGCAAACATCTTGGAGAACATGCGCAATATCCAAAGCAGGTCTTCATCAGCGTGCGGTTGTTTGGTGCGTACTTTGCGCATATACTCGAGCATTTCCTGTTGCGTCATCAAGAGTCCATGATCGATACCCACAAACACATTAAAGTGCGAATCGTCAACAATGCCCCACTTTTGAAGAACCAGCAACTCGTAGGGATCGCCCATGGCGAAGAGTAGATTCATCTCCTCATCCAGGTCTATGGTACCGCCCAACACACTACTGATGCCTGCCAAGTATTCTAGGGTGACGAACCACATTTTGCAAAGCACCAAAACAGGACTGCTGCGGGCATTTCGCGCCAGGTGCCGAAGCAAGAGTTCCTTGGCGCCACGCAAATGAAAACGCCACTCTGTACATGAGAGTGCAGCACTGGCACTCGTCAAGAGAAGGACAGTGATCAACACCGCCTCGGTATTAGCATTGATGGCCCGACGCTGTTCGCGACTTCGCTCTAGCGCTGGCTCAAGCATTTGAAGACATATATCGAGATACGTGCAGTATGCGTCTTGGTCACGAGGGCGGTGATGCTTCTCATATAGCAGCCTAGCGCCATGTGCTAGAACTGCGGCGAGCAAAAATGGCTCGCGCGATGCTTTTTGAAGCGTCATATCTCGTACCGGGTTCACATACGAGTTCAGTTTTACATCATAGCATCCGAACGGCAACACAAGATATGCAAACGAAGAGTGATACTCGTTCAAGTACGATTCCTCCAACTCGCCTCTCACTTCTATAAGATTCGGGGCAATATTTCGAGGGTATGAAGGTTCTGGTGCTGACGGCGGCAACCCGAAAGCAGCGGCTTCGGTGATGACCAGTCGACGCTCGTGGAAACTATTCTGGTTTGGATTAGATTGATTCTCATCTGGATTCTGGACGCCCTTCGTGTCAACCACCATGCGATGCACGATCTCATTCAAATCTGTGGCGATCATGTTTAAATCATCCTGGCTGAAGAAATCAAGCATACTGGACGTATCTTCTGTAGAGTCTGGCCGCAGCGTTGTATCACTAAATGCCGATCTAGCACTGGCGTGATCGGTAGAAATGCTGGGTGGAGCTGAGAGCGGTACTGGAGACGTGTTGGGTGCATGTGATATCAATGGATTGGCACGGACCGGTTGTGCAGATACAGATCCATACTGCTTGTAATAGTCCACAGCGCCATTGTGAGGTGGAGGTAGGAGATTATGAGGTTGCGGTGCTTGCGGTGCCGGCTGTATATAAGGAGGAAAATAAGCTGCGGCAGTACCATGATGGCTCTGTGGATACTGGCCGTGCACATGAGGATGGGTTGTAGGAGAAAAAGGGAAGGGCTGCAACATCAGGGGGTGCGGCGCAAAGGACTGGGTGAGCTGGTCGTGCTGATACGATGCCGGCCACGGTTGGTACAGTGTCTGTCCCAGTTGTATCGCTTGCGCCGGCAATGACTGTGGGCGGGCATCATATGGGGATACATGCGAGTTTTCGTAGCCGGGCGTCAGCGTAAAAGGAGCCTCCACCACTGGCGGATATAGTAGGGAAGGTAGAGCATGCACTGGGTTGGCAGAGAGCACGCCAGGGATGGAGATATGGGGGTGAGCATCTCTAATGTGGGGATCCGCAGAGCTCGTTTCAGAAGATGACGCAATTATATTAGAGGCATTGGCGCCACCGAAACGAGGAGTGTCCGTATCATCAGATCGGGACGGCAGCCGGGAGTTGCCATCTCTTTTAGAGACGCGAGCGACCTTTTCACCGGCATAAGGATAAGAGCACTGTTTTTTTAGGCGCATGCATTGCCAACACTGAGGTTTCTCCTCGTTGCATTTTATCTTTCGGCGTTTGCACTCCCTGCAGCCGCCTTTCAGGTACTCGCGCTTTTGCCGCCTTGAATTTGTCGCAGCAAGATCTGGTTCGGGAACATACATTGTGGTGCTTGTTATGGTATTTGAAATCTTGAACGGCGGGTACCTTGGAAAATCGGAATTGATGGCTATGGCTGTTGCCAATGAATGTGATGTGGAGATGAATCGAGACTTGTAAAGAAGGCAGTGATGAGTAGAAGGAATGTATCTTGTCACAAAACTAATTTTGATAGTAAGCAAGATATCGTTGACAAAGAAATGTTTCTTTTAGACCAAGACAGGTTGAAGTAGGAGGAACAAAGTGCCTGGGTGGCGGCACAATGCAAGTAGCGGGCGACGCTGTCACCGGGTGAAATATTTTGACTTGTCGATGGACGCCGAACAATAAGCGTTTTTGCGGCACGAATTACGAGATTCAAGCGCAGTGGAAGCAGTCGATAACAAGGCAAAACAGAGACACGATAATTCAAGTTCTCCACTCAGTGCATACAATGTTTGTGACAAATCAAGAGCTTCAAGGAACGTGCATAAGGTATCGATGCACAACATTTTTAAACGATCAATTTAAAGCGAATACTTAAGGTTATATACGCATATTAGCCCTTTCAAAAACCCGGACTTATCCAATCCGATCTACGTTGCTTCGTCGTAGGCATCCACAAAGGGGGTGGGGTATGGAAGGTCGAAAGGGAAAGGGCCAAAGGGAAAAGATCGCGATTTGTCAGAGAAGTCAATTTCAGTGTCTTGGGTCCTGGGTTTGGAGCGGGGGATCTCCCCTACTCATTATACAGAGTTAAACCGAGGATGTGGAAATGCCTCGGTATATTTTCGTCTTGAGGATGCTTTACATGCCCAACTTGTCAGCAAGTGCTCTATATGAGCGCTTATACCTTATTCCAGTACCAGAATATTCTCATTCCAAATATCTTGATAGGGTTACAAATCCGGATCGCAAATGTCATCCGGACTTGAGTAATTTATTGAGGAGATTGAATAGGTAAGTGATTGCTCAGTAATGATGTTGGCTAGGACGAGGTATCAGGAGATAATGCCGGAGCACCCGACCGGTCTTGCCTCTGGGTGATCGATGTAAGTCGGGTCAATTGGCGATAGAAGCTAACTGAAGGTTGTTGTGTTAGACTGGAAAGAGAAAATTTAGTGCTACGGGGATGGTATGGTTTCGGAACCTTGATAGAGGTGGTGACCGTGCGGGGATAAGTAAGTCCAAGGCGTGAAGGAACTACAGTTTGGAAATTGAGTCTTGACACAGCTTTTTGAGTGACGCCAAAAGTGCCACGTTGTGAATTCCGACGAACAAGACGAATTAATCACAGGAATTGGTAAAGTAATTGTCGACACTTGGTACAAACACCGCCAACTGCTCTATCTACAGATATCCAGTCCAAGATTGAATCTAAATCCTCTCGAGTAGATGTTTGTGGGTCATTGAAACACAAAAATGTCTGAGACTTAAATATTAAAGGCGTCTCGGATCCTTCCGCGCCCCGCGCCACCGAATAAAAAGAGGTGTCACGGCGTTGGAACTGTACAATACGGGATCTTCATTCTCGTATATTGAGATCTTCATTCATGTCATTGCCTATGACTACACTTGCTTCTATTTCGGGACGAACTTAGAAGCGCCGTGGCACTAGCGACCTGGGCGAATCTACTTTTGTGTATATGAATGGCGGCGCATCTCGACTCCACACCTGTTTATCATCACCTTCCTATTTGAGTCAAAAGATTAACATGATCATGGTCAAAAGTCTATTTGACGCGGACGCGGGGTAAACCGGACCAGCCAACTGTCCTCAGCCACAGATGCCACATTGCATCTTACGGAGGGGGACCTCTCTACAATAATCACGACGGTTCTTACTGCGAGTTCCTTTGAATATTAGAGAAAGCTATCGACGGGCTCGGAATCGATGGCGGGTGAGTGTAAATGCTGGACAAAGATTAGTGGGTCCCGGGCCATATCGGGACTGCCGCGCAATTCTCGGTGCTGATTAGTGCATCAAAATCAATTTGCCTAATGACGTCGCTTTTGATCCCCGCGTGTCTCGGCCTGAAGAGGAGCCGGACGCTTTGCTCTGATCGAGGCAAGCCCAACCGGTTCTGGCTCATGTTGGATGACTTCTAGAGGAGTGGTTTCGGTGGAAGATGGGGTGGGCGTCTGTCCTTGATTTTGGAGAAATTGCGATACATCAAAGTCTTCGGGAGCGGCAGACGTTTGAGGCTCAACTTGCGGTGATAACGGCGGATTCTGCTGGCGCGCGAGTTTCTGGATCCAGTCCTGGACATGCTGAATCGACTGGCCCTGTTCGAGCATATTTTGCTCGAGACCATTAATAACCTCAGTGGTGTGCTGGTGTTGCGAGGATGCCTGATTCTGGCCCATACTCGATATGGGTCGTTGAGTGGGTTCTGGCTTCGAGTTCATGCCCAAGTTGAGTTCAGGAAAGAAACTGCGGGGCGACAATGCAAGTTGATCCTGATCAATGATCTGCTGATACATTTTGTTGACATTGAGCGTGGCAAGATCTGGCGAGTTAGCTGGATTAGGTGATATGGTCGGGGACGTCAATGGGACATGCAATTGCTCGCTCAGAGCATCCGTAGATTTCGGACTCGGATCGTGTGCGCTGTTGCTGTTGCTATATGAACTGAAAATTTCATCAATCAGACCCAGATCGTGCTTGTTCTGAGTAAGCATGAGTTGGCGCTTAGTGTACGGACTTCGCGTGACTTCTTCGTAGGGGCGGGGAGGCACTGGTCCGTAGTAATCGTTAGTCTTGGGTGCGGTTGTGCTTTTGTTGTTAGACCCGTTCATTCCGTTCTGGCCATCGATCTTTTCCATCAACTTGCCGCCATTCTTACCATACATAGCCGCCAAAAAATTGAGGATCCGCTCAAGCGTCTGTGCTTGCTGCTGGTACCGGTCGCGCGTAATGTAATTGTCATGCCATAGGGTCTTATTATCTGTGCGGATGCGAAGCAAGTCCTCGCCGATAGCCATTTGATTCATTTTGATCAGTTCGAGTTCCGATAAAACGAGCTGGAGAGCAGATTGGTCACCCAGGCTTGTGCCAGGAGCAGCGTCTTCCAACTTTTCTGGCTTACTATTGCGTACGATTCGGTCAAGCAAGTCGGGACGGCCACGCACAAAGTTTTCATTTTCAAACAGCATCAGCTCTTCAGCATCTTTCTTGTCGCGCTCCAGCATCATACTGCCTGCAGTGACATCTTGTACCTTGTGCCAGCCGTACATATTAAGCTGACGAACAAACAGTGTCAAATTATTGTGCTTGAAGTAACGGGGAAGAACATTTTTCTTGAACTCGTCACTGCGGAAAACCCGAATCAGTTTGCCATCTTCGTTCCACCTTATAAACTCATGATTAGTTGGATCGTTAATAAGTGCCCAAAGCTTCATCACGAAAGCCGGTCGCGTGCGGGCAGTATCGCGCTTGCGCTTATGTGCTAGCTGCTGAGAGCTCTGCAATTGTTTGAGCGGCTGTGCTTGGAATGCAGATATAGACGGAATAAAGCGATTGTAAGAAAGGGATGGTGGAAGTGCCAGGTCGCTCAACGGAGGTAAGGGCGGTAATTCCAAGGGTCGACGTTGATTATTGGTCAATGCATCGGCAGCGACGGCGAGAGGCGAAGAGGGCTCGTTCGGCGGAGAATCAATCGATACTGGATCGTACGCTTGTCGAGAGTGATCGAACGAATGCTTTGAAGAGTCTTCCGCATTATCCACAAGAGGAGGGAAGAGGGTATCTTGAGCGAACGGGTCGTCATCTCTATTTATAAGCTGTACTTCGTTCATGTCGTCATCCTGGCGCACAAAGAGGTTCGAGTATAAGTCTTCACGGGATCTTCGCGTGGAATTTGTCATGATGGATATGAATCTTGGCCCACCACAACCAATCTAGCTTTTCTGGTTGAGGAATGGTATCAATTCACAAGAAGCGACCGAAAAATTCAACTCAACGGGGAAGGGGAGTGGCCGCGAAATATAATGCCAGAGATACGTCGGAGAGTTGCGAGTGGACAGTCGTTATCGAGTAATGTCGGGGAAAGTGTTGATTCCGGTTGGTCAATTACTGCCGTTATCTCAAGTCACTAATATGCCGTGTTCAAACTCATCGCCGACCGGTACCACTACTGTACCCGGGGGAAAAAAGGTCGTGCCGGGGCCAATTCATGGGGGTTTGCGTTGAAAGTGCGGGAATTACCCGTTGTCTATATCGATTCATAGAGGCGAGAATGATAATCCACCTTGAGTATTGAAACATATCGCTTTCTTAAATCCTCTTTCACATCTTCTATGCTTTCATTTGTTTTGGTCAGGTCCTTGAGGTCAGAAATATTGCGCTTGAGAGAGCGCGCCATTCGGTGCAGCCGTGAATGCACGTGATATTGCTTCGGGTACGACGCGGTTCTCGGTCCGGTTAGCAGCTGTCAAGACGGTATTTTCGCGGCAACTTCGAGGCCGATCCTCGGGTGACACATTATGGGCGAGTTCATATAGATAACTATAGATAATAATTCATTCGCTATACATGGCGTCTAACTGTGGCTTGATGAAAAGGCAGAGCGATCGAAAGCTCAGTCAAATTCATTTTAACGTCAATTCTTGTGGCTCCCAGCCAACACCACGAGTCACCTTGATGCCATGCTCCGGATGCGGGGCCGTTGGATTGGGTGCATGGTATTCGAAAGGGTTAGGATCGGTGGTTTGGCTCAAGTTGGCTAATGTATGGTTGACTTCGCGATGTTTGGCCTCATCGGCACGGACTTGAAGAACAAAGTCACGCACCGTCAGATTGGCATTCAAGTTGGGCCAGTAATCTATTGCAAGTTTCGGTAACTTCATGTTGTCGAACCCATGCAATTTCCCGGCATCCAACTCCTCGATGAAATGGGAATATGTGTTCACGGCTTCTTCCTCCAAGTACCCGACGAATCTGTGGCAGTACCTGGGATTCATCATGTATGCCAAAAAGAATAGGTTGCAAAAGACACCCTGGGCGCCATAGATGCATGCTCTCATGAATATTCCGGGTTGTCCAATTCTGATAAACAGAAGTAAGTGCATTCGCTCATTGTAAGCTTCATCAAGTAAAGTCTCTACCCATGCCTGATCACCCCTCAACATACGAAGAGAATGCAAGTGGCGCAAGAACCCCGCAACGGCTCCAGGTACCCCTGCAACACTCTCCAAGAAAATGCATCGAACGAGCCATTTCTTCTCATTCATCTCATAGCGCGTACCGTCATTGGCAGAGGCCGGCGTTCCGGCGGGAAGTTTTCTGTACCCACTCACGAGGTCGAACAGTTTGCGGAAGAACCGAATCCACTGGTATGCAATACGATCTCCCATAGTTTTAGGTTGACGATGTTCATACGTGACTTTTTCACAATCGACAGGAGCAAACAGAGGATGAATGAATGTTTTATGATCACGAACGAGTCTTGGCGGCGAAGAGTCACAGGATTTTTGTGACGGTTGTGGGTTGGGGCAGATTGTTAAGTAGCGTAATGAAGATGGTCTCGCGCACGAAAGAGTGGGTTTCAAGACGAGACGTTGTATTTGAAGCATTGTGTGGACAGTTGATAGGTTCGGGTGTGTTGTATGGGTCAGCGATAATCGCCAGGGGTGAATCCACAGAGAAGTATATATAGGCTGCAAAATTGGCTAGACGGATTCCAAACCCCGATAGGCGACGCCTATAGAGAGCAGTGGAGAATTTCCGAAAAAGGAAATATGACGAGCAAACCCCGATCTTGGCGCAGACGCTCGAAGGCATCAAACTCGCCTAGTGACTTTTGCGGACAATTTTCGGATGAATCCGGAGTCTTATAGGGACATCCAGGAAGTAAAGTCCGACATGGGTGTGAAAGTGTAGGCTCTGGAGTGTGACATTATGAAGCGTTGTGGTCATTTCTAAGGGCTCTCACAAGAGGTTTTTGTTCCCCTCTTTCACGTTCGATACTGAAGGTAGTCTAGAGTGGAACATACCGGTGATTGTTCAATTGTCATGTTTTTCGTAAGGCAATTATCAGAGGAGGTTTCTTCGGTGTTGCTGCTGCTTGGCTCTCCAAGATGACAATGCAGCTGCAGAAATCGGCGAAAATGCGCACGAAAGGGTATGTCAAAGTCCAGCAAAAAATACCCGAGAATTATTCATGTCACCGTTTTCTGGCCGTTTGGCAACACGGTTCATCCGATAATGTCCGATCGGAAATTCGGACATTCTCAAACTCCGAAACCGAAAATCTGATCAAGCTTTGTAGAAATGCCCAGAGAGATGGTTCGCGGCGGCGACGATGAGCAGGGTGTACAGCCAACACCCACTCGTGTCATCTGGTGAAGAGAATTCACCATAAAGTGCTGGTTAAAGTTGTGCTTCTCATGGCTAAATCGAGAGATCGCCTCTGGCTTACGCACGTTTGTCCTGGTGGATGTACAGTGATTAGTCGTTTATGTGGTTGATTTATTGGGGCACTTTTGCCGGAACATCGAATTGCGAGTCTTTCCTATGAAGGTGTGCATTTCCAATCGGGGCGGATTTCCAGAGGCAACCAAGGGGTCGAGGTCTACAACCAAGGTAACCTCGGTGATGGCCTTCTGCATCAAGAAATCAAACGTTACCATCTGGAGGCCCGACCACGCGGCGCGAGCACACCTTGGTATCATGTCACGGCGTATGGTCTCATCGCTCCCCTGCATGTCTTCCAATCAGAAAGGGATACAGCCTTTCGAGTTGTATCGCTTCAACAAGAGAGCGCTTTCTAATTCCCACCGATTGATATCCTCCCTCTCTTCGAAATCTTCTCCAATGGATGCTCCTTCAATTGGGTTTACACCAATATCGACCCTTGGGAATTTATCAGTCAACGAGCATCGCATTACACGTCGTTCACTGTGGACATGAACTCAGTTGGTTCACATTTTTTGGTGGGCTGAATCACGTTGCGTCAGTGAGTATAAATCGATGTTCGGGCGGCATAGATCGCGCTTTAGTGGTTAACAGTGGGATCTATATATGGTTTTGGCAAAGCACAAAAGTGTAAGTTGCCAAACATTGTCGCTATTTGGACTAGGCCAGAAATTCAACGGCCTCCACATGCGTGATTCCCATCTTTTTATCCTGAACTTACGTTGGTGGGATACCTGGACGGTAAATATCTAGACAAGACGCGATCTGAGGTTACAAATTCACACGAAATCTTTCTCTCTTCCTTATCGCCAGGCCGAACGATGATCTGACAGAGATCACTGCTTCGCGGTCTCAGGAAACTCGACCTCTAGTCGCTATTGAGTGGTTTCACATGTCGATGAAGCAAAAAAAACATTTTTGTCGTTGACGGGAGAGACCCTGTCAATTTAGCTGCCCGGTTTTGTTATATCCTGCTAACAGTTAGATGCGGTATCCTCCCTGACAACAAGAGCGAGTCTTGAGATCATGTGTTTTTGCTGATAGTATTTTTCCAGACACTTGAACAGTCGGTTTGTGAGAATCGAGAATCGGGTGCCATAAATGCGATTTGGTCAAATCGAATCACCCATTACCTGGTATATTGATGTTGGCGATCCAGAAGCGACATCGAATCGTAATTCACTCCACCTCGAATTTCATCGGGAACTCTTTCAAGTATGTGGGACAGAGTGTTGCGCCCGAAACGCGACACTTCACAAAGTTGCTCATAATAAATATGCCTTGGGCTGACATCACTCATTCGAATCCGACTGAGAAATGTAAGCATGGGGTGAATCCAAAAGCTTGCTTATGAAGCAAAGTAAAAATCATGGCTTGATCAGATATCACGTTGTCTTGTATTATCTTGTCTCGTCTAGCACCAGAATATTATCTTCCGACTCGTAATTCCCCTACCGACCTAGCTGTTACTTTCTACACCTTGACTATCATAACACCCAATAGTTCTCACCAGATTTCACCTCTGAATCTCTTCGCACACGTATAAACGGAAAATGTATCCTCTTCACGGTAGCTGAAAAATTCGGGCCTGAAACGAAAACACTCCCCATAATTATTTCCTCCACTCCCCCAAACGCCAAGAAAGAAAAAAAAAAAAGGAACGCGTAATGTTTCCACTCACGTGACTGCTCCCTTTAGTCGATGCGGGCGCGGGCCTCGTTTTGAAGGGAGAGGAAAAGGTAGGAGGGCCATTTTTCCTTTTCAAGTGGGAGCATATAGTACTGATTTATCGAAGCTGTTTCCTTTTTAGGTTGGTGATATTCAGATAGAGTCCTTGAGCTTGAGGTATAATTCCTTTCCTTTCCTTTCCTTTGCCGATATTCGTTTGGTCAAGTTTTCCTTTCTGCCTCCTTTCTCTCAAACCCTGTCATTTTTAGAAAATGTCTTCAGCACGCTTGTCGAACTTCACTAATGACCCTTTCGCGGTGTCGACCGTCTCGTTCGGTATCATCGCATGGATTATTAGTCTTGCGGGTGCTGCGGCGTCCACGCAATCTTCGTTTCCCAAATTCACTTGGTGGGGCATCTTCTTTGAACTTGCCCTCATCGTCGCCGTGTTTCTTCTTTACCTCTACAATAACGTTGAACTTTACAAGTTCACTCTCGTCGGCCTCGTATCTGTGGCGCTCGTCTACTCCACCAACTCCACCAACTCCCTCATCTATAATAATAGTAGGGCAGGTAATGCATGTTGCGCCGCTGGTAATGTGCTTCTTAGTATCCTTAATATCATATGGATCGTATACTTTGGCGGACATCCAGAACTGCCTTCGAACCAGCTTGTCGATTCCTTTGCTTTCAGACTGCGCTTGACCCATGCTGGACATAATGATCATGTGGAGGAAGAAAAATTCCCTCCGTATCAGGATCCGTCGATCCGCGCAAATGTTCCTGTCCAAGGTCCCCGCGTATCTTCCTATGCTAACGGCCCCTATGTGTCTTCGTCGCAATTAAATGGCCTTGAAAACTTGAGCTCTCCTGATGTTCAAATTCAGCAGTTTTCTCGAGAATCAAGAGATTTGACGAGGAAAAGCGTGTCTAGAGTTCAGGAACAACTGCACCTGCCTGTCCCATTCAAATATGAAGCTCAAGCACTTTATAGCTATGAAGCCAACCCAGAAGATGCCAATGAGATATCATTTGTCAAGGATGAGATCTTACAGGTCGACGATATCAGTGGGAAATGGTGGCATGCCAGACGTGCCACGGGCGAGACCGGTATTTGTCCTTCCAACTATGTCAAACTCTTGGATTGATGGTGTAGGTACATTGGCTCCAACAATCACTGCAATTAAACACTATGCTTCCCAACTACATAAGATAATTTAAAATGAGACTTTTTACTCTTCTCAATTGGTTTCTTGACAGATTTCATACGTGCAGCACCTCGGACAAACATCAACGAGAATCAAAGCCATGGCTTGTTATAAGCGTTCACCAAGTTTATCAGCATGATATCACAAGCGGAGGCTCCGATGGTTCCCTCATATGATCCTAATCATATGTGATCGGTAAGTCAAGGTCTTGCGGAGGATCGTTTTCAGTGATGAAGTCACTCCGGCGTGATGTCCACTTTCCGAATTGCGCCTGGCGGCAAAAAAAAATACATTTCGCTTTGACCACTTCCGCCGTTTGAGGCGACTTCAAGTTTTGGCCCGTATATGAATATTTCACACGTTCTCATTATTTTCATAAGTTGCAGTTCAGTTCATGTATCATGACCAGCTCCGTATATCTTGATTCGATGCTGGAAAATGCGCTCACCAAATCAGCTCAAGATTCAAAGTCTCAGGCTTTGACGGATGAATACATGCGTATTATTGGCAAATATGTTGAGCCGTAGTTGGGTTCCAATGCTCATTTGTAGATTTCGACATGAAAGAAATGGAATTTAGGGGCTTTTCGTAAGAATTAACGTGAGCGCAATCGATACCGCAAAGTGGGATCTAATCTCATTTGGGCTATCTGTCCAATACCTCCCATGCATAAAAAGAGACTCTGCAAGCTGATCTATTTTGCCCAACGGTATGGGAAAAGACTGCCGTCGATATTTATGCTTATTTTGATAACTTGGTTATAAACTATGCATTGGAAATTAAATATTATATAGGTTTCTTCTCAATCTCCATGGTGTTGGAGCGAGAGAAGGATGCGTAGCGTTTGAACGGATCACTGCGTTCCAATTCGTATTCTGGGTTCTGGGCACGGCGCGATCCACGGCGCATCGTGACACGGCGGAACCATTTCCAGGCTTCGGCTCCTAATAAGAATAAAATGGTGCATCCGAAAGCAACACCCCATTCGTAGCCAATTCCCTTATGCAAAAACACCTTATTGTTGATGACGGGGATGTACACGACGGGGAAAACCAGAATGAATCCACCAATAATCGACCAAAGAAGAAACTTGTTGCTTCCCAAGTCAATCATTGTTTGGCGCCACCATGATAAGTCGGTGTCTGTGCGCATTCTGAACAAAGAATTGGTGGGGTGAATACACTCCCAAGCAAGAATAAGGGCACACCAAGTCATGGTAGCGAAAGATGCAGATCTTCCGCGGAAAACAAGGTCACAGACTTGCATCGACGAGTTGGTGGCATTGCAGTCAACTCCCAAGTCGCCATCTCCTCTACCATAAACAATCACCACAAAACAGAACAAGCAGCATGCGGCCATCCACACACCATAAGCGACCATATCGCCCAACACTTGCCATGTAAAGATTGTACGGTTGGGTTCCTGTTCCAAAACATCATCAGCAGCACGTTCTTGACCCAAGCCCATGGCAGGGAAACAAGATGTCATGACCAAGATCCACAATACCTCGACAGGCGAAAGCGGGAAAACTGAGTAGCCCAGCTCGTCAATAAAAGCCAAACCAACCATCAAGTAGAGGGCTTGGGCGACGTTTTCCGCCAACAATTGCAACACGAACTTTTGTATATTTGCCAGCATCCGGCGACCTTCCTCGATAGCATTGAGGATGGATGCGAAATTATCATCGGTCAAAATGATATCACTGGCATCTTTGGCCACATCGGATCCGTTGAGACCCATGGCAATACCCACATCGGCTTTCTTGAGAGATGGAGAGTCGTTCACACCGTCACCGGTCATGGCGACGAATTTCCCACGACGGTGCAACGCGTCAATCATGCGGACTTTGGTTTGGGGTGCACATCGAGCAATAACAAGGGGAAGAACAGGAAGCGCATCGACTTCATCGTCCAGCAACGCATCGAATTCCGAGGCCGTCATCACCATCACCTTGACAACCTCTTCGCTGTAGTGATATAAATTGTGGGGCAAAATTCCAACTTCCTGGGCGATAGCACGCGCGGTTCCAGGGTGGTCACCTGTCAACATTCGTACACTAACTCCAGCACGGTGACACATTTTGACTGAGGCTGCTGTTTCCTCTCTTGGAGGATCGTAAATGCCAATGAGACCTTGGAATTGCAAATTGGATTCGACCTGGCCGCGATTGGTGATATCACATGAGCTTTCCGGCAACTTGGTCGCGAATGCCAACACACGAAGACCCTGTGAGGAGAGGGCGTTCATGTTTTCTTCAATAAGAGCCTTGTCATCCTCAGTAAGATCGCAAAGTGAGCCATCTTTTTGTGCATCCGTTTCGTTCGTGCCGTGCCATGAAGAGCAGCAGTCAAGCACACGTTCAACGGCACCCTTTGTAAAGATCTGTGTGGTGCCTTGCGAATTTTTGAATACAGCAGACATGCGCTTGATGGAAGAGTCAAAGGGGAATTCGGCAACGTGCTCATATCCTTGTGAGGCCTCAACGGTTTCACGAGCAAATCCTAGACGACTGGTAAAGACCTGGATAGCGATCTCGGTAGCGTCACCAGTGGCCTTCCACTCCAACTCACCCAGGTCAGGGTCGACGGATTGAGAGATGGTGGCGATATTGGCAAGAGCAGCAGTGTGGAGCCAAGCTGTGAATGCTTCATTGTCGGTAGGCGATGGAGGCTGGTCGTTGAAATCAGTTTCTTCATCGGTGTCGCGAATATATTGCGGCAGGTGACGAGAGAACTGAAGGTCGCCCACAGTGGGGTTGAAAGGTTCATTAGAATTGGCAATGTTTAGAGTGCCCACAGTAGGGAGCCACACCTTTTTCGCAATCATTTTACCTTGAGTCAAGGTACCAGTTTTGTCTGAGCAAATATCATTGATCCCACCTAAAGCCTCGAGCGAGTCAAGCTTTCGCACAATAACATGCTTTGCGACCATTACCAGCGCACCAACGGCCATGGTGATGGTCAACACCACAATGAGGGCCGAAGGGATCATGGAAAGGGCCACGCAAATGGCGTAAATTGCCACTTCCTTATTAACGTGGAATCGTTGAGATGCCATGACGATGATTGCGAATATAACAGCGATCCAAAAAAGAAAGATCGCGAGCCACGAAAGTTTGCGTTGAAGAGGGGTGCCGACAGTGATTCCAAGGACATTGCCGACAACGTTGCGAGTAGTTAAAAGGCACGCTTTCGCATAGGCACCAAGACCGGAATCCTTGGACTTATCGACATGGACGATAATCCCATCATCACCACGAAGAGATTGTGCAATCTTACCGATCTCAGTATTGAGGCCTGTGGCAACGACAATACCACTTCCGCGACCCTTTGCAACCACCAGGGATGCAAAAGCCATATTAAGACGATCACCTACAGGGACAGGGATCAGAGCATCGGCATAGACGTCCAGGCAATTTTTAACGACGGGAAGAGACTCACCCGTAAGAAGGGCCTCATCTGTTTCCAAATTAACGCCAGAAATGAGGCGGAGATCAGCAGGGATGGTGTCACCAACACTGACATGCACGATATCACCAGGGACGACCTCTGCTGAAGGAATGGTGACGATTCCATCATCATTAACGTCCTCAGATCCAGCGGCCTTTCCAGCGCGAGTCACGCGAGCCAGGGGAGTCGAGAGGGAGCGTAAGGAACCCATTGTTTTCTCTGCCTTTACTTCCTGAGCAAAGCCAACGCCAATATTGAGAAAGACAACTGCGGCAATAACACCTCCAGAAATCCAATCCTTGATCGCCAAGGCAATAACCATTGAAATGATAAGAACAAGGGTCATAGCGTTGAAAACTTGATGTGCAAGGATGCTCGAGTAAGAAATGCCCTTATCTTCACCAAGAGTGTTCTCGCCCCAAGAGGCACGAGAGTCAGACACTTGATCAGGAGATAAACCGGTTTGGACATTTGTGTGAAGATGAGAGGCTACCTCAGCAACTGTGAATCGGTACGCTTCAAAAGTGTTGCCTCCAGCGGCAGCATTAGTAGCTAAGCCTGAGCTAACGCTAAGAGCGCGCTCTTTAGAGTGTAAATTTTTTTCATCTACTGAAGAAGATGAAGTCATTCTATAATTCAACAGGCATTACGAGAGGATTAAAAAAAAGCGGGATCCTCCATTATATATAGTCATCGACAGCTAAGGATCGCCATCTAAAAAGAAATAAGCTTCTGGAAAGCTGGGGGGTAGGCAATCATTGCGTCAGAAAATAATTGTAGTATAGCACGTGATGCCGCCCACTATAAAGCGGGGTGAATCTTGTTATCAGTGATATTGTGCAGGAATGGGGGTCAATTCTGTCATGATGCCAAGCCTTATATAAGGAAAACGTGGGCCATGGAGTATTGGAAAATGCCAAGACATGAGGAATGATGCCGAGTGCGGTAAGAGCGGAAATCGATATGATGGTGGGAGTGGGTCTGGGGTATGGGGCAGTGAGAGAACAAATGTGTCTGATATGGCGGACTCGGTGGGGGATGTTCAAATGTGATGACCCTTAGACGATTGTTCTAATTCGATCGAACCACTCGTGCGCCTTTACACATTTTTCGTGGAGGGAGCAGCCGAGGAAAAATATTGTACTTCCGCAATCGTGCCAATCTTCAAATCCGGTTGCAGTCCCGTGCCAAGATTCTATTGTACCAAATGACCTCACCGCTCTTGGCCCCCCCCCCGAGACATGATAACAAGTAGGAGATGTCTTGTGACCTCGTGAGATTTGTAATTCAAGATTTGAGATACGGTCTTATTGTTGTTGACCGTTTTTCATGCCTTGTGTTGAAATCAGTGTAACAGTTCCGAATTTAAGGTGTTGAATTCGGTAGAATTTCAGATAAGGTTATTTTCAGACGGGGAGGAGGGGTACTAATGGGACATGGACGGGTCCCGGTCAGCATAGATTCATATCTGAAGAAGAATGTTCCTCGGCATTCGCAATAGAATGTTTCCTCGTATTGACTTTTTATAGTTGAAGTACTCGATTGAACATAGAGTTTTCCTTAAACGCGTAACTTGTATCCGTCTCTGTGATCTCTTGTCCACTTTAACTTGAAAAGAGGTGAGATCCACAATCATGGAATCTCCGATTATCAAACTGAAAAGTGGATATGTTTCATGTTTCTGAGCATTTCATTTGAAGAATCCTGCGTAATGAATTTAGCCTATATGGCGACCCTTCGCAGTGAAATTTCCATGCCCGTCGCCCTCATACGATGACATACAATAATAAACGTCTCTGAAAGTGGATCGGATGTTTTGATCGTTCAGTCTGCGATCTATTCCTTCTCCACACTAGTCCCTTTGAATTCTACTTTGCAATTTCCTGGCCATTCGTAAATGCCGATGATTGACAGGACGAATAAGATTTTTAACTTGGGGAAACATACATGGGCACAATAAAAAGTATGATTGAAAATCTCACATAATGAGAGGCATGTCATTTTCAGCTTCATCGTAAACTCCCACGCCAATATCTCATGGTCCTTCCTTAGCTGCTCTCGGTATGCCTCTTCAGGTGAGAGGGTAATGGAATTCACCCTCCCGTCCGGCATATGGCCAGACACTTTTTCAAGCGCCCGTCACCGGTTCGAGATCTTCATTTCTCCATCGTGCGCGTCATGACTACAGACAACGATATATTCGAAGCTATAGAGCATGGTGCATTGAGTGAAGCTCAACTTGCTATTCGATTGAAACTCAAATCGTCGCCCTCCGACCCTTATTATCTCGCATTGGATGCTCTTGCCGCATCCCGGTCAGGGCTCTGGCAAGTCGCCTTTAAAAAAGCATCACTTGCTACTGCACGAATTACGAGCGATCCAAGAGCTCTTTCGGTGCTTTACGAGGTTTTCCGCAGGCCCTTGGATCGTGCTCAAGCCGGCGCTATCGATGATGGCGTCCCGTCTCCAGCATCAGTATACGAGAATGCCATCAAGAAATATCCTATCGTGGGCGAAAAATTGGCCGACTCGTGGCTTCAGTGTGCGATCCTGGCATATGAAATTCCGGACCTCTCTCGCGTCTTCAACGCTTTGCTCCGGGCATCGAAGGACTCACCACAGTACCGCTGGTGGCTGGCCTTGGGATACTTGTGGCTTCTCGATGGTGATATCAGTGACCGTGATCAGCTTTTATACTCGAAATTGGCTTTTCGCATGCTTCAAGATACCAAGCCCAAAACCCTGATGGAGCTCTGGCTTCAATTGAAGGTCGCGGCCGCTGCCAAAGAGCAAGAATTCATTGACAAACTCGAGATTCCAAATAATCCCTTGACCGATTTGTCCGTTCAACTTCTGTACTGTGAGTGGCTCCGAGAAGCTGCAGAGTGGCCTCTGCTCTTCAAGTATTGCCTGTCGCTAGTGCACGGTGGTTTCGATGATTATGATACTTGGACGTGGCTCATCGAGGCCGCCGAGAAGCAATCGGCGCTTCCTCAAGTAAGTCAGGTGCTTTCGGCGGTTCCCGCTTCTCGCAACACTTTATTGATTCACATTTTGCTTGCAAAACTGATGAACGATCCAATACAGCCTGCTCTTGATCGGTATACCGAGAAATATGTATCCAAGCTCTGTTTCTTATCCGACATTCTATGCTACGTTGATGAACACCCTACTCTCATTGATCGCACCGCGTGGAACGATCGTCTTGTCGTCCTTGCCAAAGAGATTATTGACTCGAAGGGTCGCCGTCAAATCTCTGACCTTATCACCATGATCAACATCCAGAAGTTACTTTACACCATGCATTCCACCGATTCCGCTTGGGTCACCAATTTCATTGCCACCAATTGGACTATTTATAAGGAGTTCCGCCCTCACCTGAGTACCGACTTTGACTCCCATCCTGCCAGCCAGCTCGCGCTTATGCTGGTGATCGCAGATTTGCAGCGCGACCATTCTTACCCGGCAATAGTGCGTCTGGCCGTGATCCTCATCCAATTGCTTGAGGCAGATCCCCATAATCCCCTGCTCATTTTGTGGACAATGAAACTCACCTCAAACCTCAACACCAATAATTTGGCGCCACTCTACTATAATCGCCTCAAGATCAAAATGATCCAAAATGATACTTTGGGCCAATATTATTTACCCGCAAATCCCAGCAAAGACCACTTGGCTGAACTTGTCCGCATGTTTCAGTTTTATCTCACTGGAGACCGTGAAGTCCAAGCCAGTATCGACCAGGGCCTTCAAGCCGGGGTATATTCCAAAATTCGTGGGTTTGTCGCATTGGGAAGTCGCCTCGATAAACTGTACGCGCGTCATCTTGTGGCTCTCGCCGTCTTTCGCCTGTGTCTTATGCTCAACGATTACAGGTATTTTGAATATTTCGGCAATTATTTGCGCGTCAACCACGATAAGATACTTGGCGAGAAAATCGATAATCGCGACTACAACGTCGAATACCAAGCATTGGGATTGCCGCAATTACAAATCCCACAATTATCGGCCCCAATCAAATGGGCTTCAATGGAGCCCCACTCATCGGCATATATAGAGCTTGCCGTGCTCAAGTACGTGTCCTTATTTGCCAAAGATGATGCTGCCCACTGGATTGAACAATACTACGCAAAAGTCGAAAAATTCATGACCGGCAAGGCCGCGGTCACTGCGTGTGATGTCTACGTGCATCGCTTAACAGCAGCGCTATTAAAATTCCATCACAAGAAAACCTTTTCACTCGAGTATGCGCGCGCGCGCAAATTCTTGCTCAAGCACCTCGACTTTGTACTTGTCCAGGCTTATATTGAACTGGATCCTGCGCTGGGTATGAGCCTCGTTCAAAAGCTTCCAGATGACATGAGCCCCATATACACAGACGATTTGGAGTTGCCCCGCTCCCGAAACAAAAAACTGCCCTCTCTTGTGGGATGGCACGTTCACTATAACTTGCAAAATGTTGTCGAGGTCATAAAGATTGGCCAGCTTTTAGCAAAACGATCTGGAGACCTGGGCCTTAACGGTGTCATGAAGAAACTCTCCGACAAGCTAGTGAAAGCCAAGTATGGTGAAAAGCAGCGCCTTGAATATATGGCGATAAGCGTGGATGCAATTCCCGCCGAGTGTGTCACGAATCCCAAGGCCATTGAGCGCACTTTGGAAATGTTTGCGGATTCCGTGCAAGAGTCATTAGACCCATGGTTAAAGTTTTGATTCCTCTTCTTTTTTTTTTCCTTTTTGATAAATAGTGAATTCTAATCTTCAAAGTCTAATGAGACGACGAAGGGATGAGACGAGGCGCTAATTGCTCGATAAGTCGTATTCCACGATCAAGCAAGTATTTGCGATGTTGAAGATCTGTCAAGGCATTGTTGGCGCGGAACTCGGCACGAACATGTTGCATGAGGTCGGCGCGTTCATGGGTGCGATACACGGTTCTCACAAGATCACGGTAGGCTCCTGTTAGTTGTTTTCGAAACATGAACTCATCAAGGGGTATGGTCTTGCCGAGACTGCGCATTTGAGTGAAAGCCTGGTAGTTTATAAATGTAGACGAGAAGAGAGGGAGAGAAAGAGAAAAAAAAGATGCTTTGAAAGGCTCAGTGCAAGGAGGTCTTGCAGGTAAAGAGTTGAGTCACTTTTAAGACTCGTAACAGACGATCTGTTCTTGTCAAATAACGCGGAGATGTAACCTCACTTTCTGACTGGAACCGAATTATCATGCGATAAGCAACGATCCATCGAACGGCCACTTCGATCCGCGATCTCAAATGTTCTCGATTCCTCTCTCAACCACCCGCAATTAACCCGCTACAACGCACACACATGCGCGCACAAGAGGCTGCCATATCTGGCTGGTTTAAAGTTTTAGTGACCGCGCCTTTGGCGTACTCGGCCTCAACAATTACGCGTCTTGGCATCCCCGTATCGGCTTTTCCGTCACACCAGTCCTAATGTTGGTGCGGTACGGGAGTTAGTGGGCTTGGGCACCGCTCGGCGATATCGGCCGGCAGTCCCGATTTGGAAGCGCGGAGATATCGGGTTTCACATCTGCCCCCCGCCCCGCCCCACGCGATGTGCTCTGCCGAGGAATGTTAAATTATATAAAAAGATAGATCTGTCTGCTTGGTATCTATTCTGCTTCTATAACAACGTTTGAATTGCTCCGCTAATGTCTTACGTTACTCTCACGAAAATCGCGGATAGCGAAATCATCCCTCGCAGAACCGACATTGGTGCTTTGGGTAACCGCATCAATGCAGAAACCAGATCCCATCACAATAAGGTGGATAAGATGATGACGTTCCGCTTCGCGTTGGCCCTTCGTGATTACAAAATCTATCGCCAGGGCGTCCAGAGCTTCTACCACGTTTTTGCCTCCATCGAAACAGCCCTCGCAAGAGAACTTGAGGCTGATTCCCCATATGCACCTATGCTTGCCCAAGTATGGAAACCAGAGATCGCCCGAGCAGATAAAGTAGTCCTGGATTTGCTCTTCTTTTATGACGACCGCAAAGAGAAGTTCATGACTCCCATCATGCCCGAGCAAATCAAGTTCGCCAACCATATCTTGCTGGTGACACGCGACCGCCCATACTTACTTTTCGCTTACTTACACGTCATGTATTTGGCATTGTTCGCCGGTGGCCGCATTATGCGCTCTTCCATTACAAAGGCTACAGGTATGTTTCCCAAGAAGGATGGTTTGTCACATGAAGAGATTCTTCGCATGGGCACAAACTTGTTCTCTTTCGACGTGGCTAGTGACGAAATGTTGCGTATCGCGTACAAGCGCGATTACGAGCTCGTCACCCGGAATTCCTTGTCGGAGGAGGAAAAACAGGAAATCATCGAAGAGTCGAAATTCATTTTCGAACAGAACGCAAAGTGTATTATGGAATTGGAACAGCACAACCGTCAGCGCATGCTGAAAAAATGGTCTTATATTGCTGTTACAAAAGGCGTCTACCCCGCTGCATTACTCTTGGTGATTGCTCTTGTTTACTTTGTAAGGTCGGTGGCTTTTCCTTACTTTTGAGGGGTACTTTGCATTGCCTCCAAATTCAGTTCCATCTTGTATAAGTATCTAATTTGTCGTATCATCGAGTCCTTTTTTTTTGCTTTTGTTGAGTGATGATGCAATCATTTAGAACCGCCCTTGCGATGGTTGAGACTGGGCTCTGTAATGCTCCATGTCCATCTGTGGAACCTGCAGACTGCTCTTCATCTTGCAATATCAGGAAGCTCAAATCCCCTTTCTTGCAAGCACGACTAGGTCTCGGATCTCTCGATAGAGTTGGTGACGTGCAAGACAGCTTGCGCGAAATGCCCAGATCCCACCAAGGCCAAAAGATAGAATGAGTTCTCACCTATTCCGCTTGTTCATCCTCGAGCTCCAGGTCATCCTCGTCAGACTCGTCAGACCCCACAAACTCTTGCTCGCTTTCCTCCATTGCGATCTCTTGGTCAATCTCGACATCATCATCAAAAGCCTCTTTTCGGGCCTTATGTGCAGCGGCCACGGCAGGATCGAGTTCATTGGTGACGCCCTTTGGGTGATCTTTGACCCAATTGTTAATCCAGCTTGCAATTCTGTCCACGTTCTCGTCCATCTCGTCTGCAGAGTCCGACGTGAGCTCGATCACAATTTCAGGAATGTACGAGTCGCGCGCCTCTTGTGCAATCACCTCCATAATCTCGCAATCCAAATTTTCCTGGATCTTGTTATCCTTGTATCCACGCTGGCTAAGACGAGCATGTAATAGATCGCTATTGGTTCGCAACACCACCACCAAATCGATCAAGCGCTCGGGGAACACATCACAACAGTGCCAGTCAACGATCATGCCCCCTTTTTCCAAATCTACTTCGAGCAGATCCAAGAGCTTATCTTCATCAACAACGCCAGTATCTAAGCGCTCGTCGTAGCTCTCGATACAGTGACGCTTCTTGGCTTCCGAACTAATATCGAGATGAGTATATTGCAAGTCTCCGTCATTGAGAAGCGAAATCAATCCACTTGCATGACTCGATTTGCCGCAACCAGGAGTCCCAGTGATAATGATATTGGGATAAGATCTTCTCAGCATTGTTTACTTCCAACTCTTACTACCCTTACGCAAGCACAAAGCTTACTACGAGTTCGCGATGCCATCAAGGTATACTCGCCACGTGCACAGCAGCATTGTGTGCAGTGCTTGAAAACCGTCATGTTATGGTGACGCTTCGACCTTTGGCACGAGGCCCTTGAGATTCACGAGACTTTCATTCTCACATCATGTGTATGTAACTAACTTTATGTGTGCTATCAAACTTGATTCTAATACCTTGTCTTCAGCAACTGTTCCTCCTCCAGGATTGGCCCAGCCTCCGATGTCGGCAACTCCATTGCCTGCACAAGATGACCTTTCAAAGTATGGCTTAAAAGGGCTAACTAACTTGATCAAAATGGATCCTTCAGACTATACCGCTTTCGCTATAGGACAAGACGTCGCATCCATTGGCTTGGACTTGCTGCCTTCATCTCGTGTGTTGAAAAATCTACCCAGTCCATGGGCAGAGACCTCTCGTTCAGAGGTCGAGCCCTATTTCTCAGTCCCCACTTGCATACAGTCTCAAAACATCGTACCCCCTCCTGGCCCATGCGATACAAAGATTCAATCCTTCTCTGATGAAACTCTCTTTTACATCTTCTATACAAGACCGAGAGATACTCTCCAAGAGTATGCTTCCCGCGAACTTGTCGCCAGGAATTGGCGCTACCACAAAGACATACAGGTTTGGTTGACAAAGGACTCAAACGTTGAGCCCGTGCTCATTAGTCCTGACGTCGAGCGAGGAGTCTACATATTCTTTGACCCTCACAACTGGGAGAAAATAAAAAAGGAGTTCGTCCTCCATTATCTGTCTGTGCAATCATAAACTGTGTTGAGACTGGGTTCGAGGCGTGATTGTTTCCGTCTCGATTCTTGGCCAAGAAAATTTATAAAATTAACATGTACACTAATTGAATGGGAAATTGCCCGCAAGATGAATGGCGATTGGAAAGAAATTGCATGCAGAACTTTGATGCTGCGTGCTCCATATTCCAGCGACCACATATGGATTGATATTCAAGTGTAAAATGATACGAAGGAGAAGGCGATTATCTGGGGAAATCGTCGTTTTTTGGTTGTTATTGAGTCGATTTTCCCATGGCACTCAAGTAGACCGAATATCACGCCTTCACGATTCCTTAGTGCTCCTTCTTGTAAACAACCTTATCGACCTTGACTTGGCCGTCAACGTAGGTGTAAATGAATAGAGTGCATGTTGAGGCAGCGGTATCCAAAAGACAGAATGACGGCGTTGCGGATGTGAGTTCGGCGGCTTTTTCGATGATTTCATCGTCCATTTCATCATCGTTATCATCATCTAGTCCGCTGCCTTTCTCCTGTGACTCATCATTTTCTTGCCCAAAGAGATCAGGTTTGGTCAGTTTCTTGCCATCTGCAAGACTTACGGACAGCAACTTCTTCTCTGCATATGCTATATCCTTTTCGTGATCCTCGTTAGAGCCAGTCGACGTGAAATCTGACCCATTCGTATCCGTGGATTGATATTCGGCTCTATTCGAGTTTTGAGAATTAGTTAAGTCATTAACTTCTGCAGCTTCGGCTTTCTCCTCGTCTAAACCATGATTTCCATCGGTCGCATGTTTCTCGACTGCCTCGTTCGTGTCCTCGCCATTGTCGTTTTCGGCCGAATCAGCTTTGGCGTCTTCGGTCACCGCGTGCTCACTATCATCTCCACCTATGGCATCATTCTCCTCGCCTTCGTCATCGTCATAGTTTATCGGCCAGTCGAATGTATATGCGCCCGAGGCACTTCCAGGATTCACAAAAAATTTGCCATCTAACGTGTATGCCTCCACTTTATGTGTCCCGCCCCAAACCAATATATCGACGTCCAATTCTCTAGCAAGAATCAGTAATGCCATCGGATCGCTACGAGGTACGATCAGGTAGCCATTGGTGAACCCAATTCGCAAACCGTCAGTGGTGATGACACCAAAAGTGGCCAAAGGATAATCTTTGCCATCCAATTGTTTGAGCTCTTGTTTCAAAATGGAAACGTCATCGCTTTCTCCCCTAGCGATATGGAAAGACCGACTGATCCCATGAATGAATGCAAGGGTCTCGGCCGACTCCGCAACGTTCCCAAGGCATAGAACTTGGTCGATCTTTTGATTCCCAGGAATCGAACCATGGTTGGGCGACAAGAGTTTGCGAAACTCCGAGGGTATGCATGTTGCCCGCGTGGGCACATATATGTCTCCAATAGCAAGTGTGAGCATTGTGTGGGGGGAGATATCCGAGATTCTCGCGGAGGAACGAAAGATTTGGAGACTGCTTATCTAACTGGGCCACCGTTCTGACCAGATTATGCATACAACGTGATGTATTTGATTGGAACTGCATTGTGTATCGTCCTGAGGATTGAACCTATTCTAGAGAGTATTATTCTAGAGGCTATGTAATGGACTAGTGTTAGATTTGGGTGCATCGCATTATTCCCTCGCGTTGATCTTGTTCAATATCTGTGGGTAATTGCGGAATATCTCATCAAAGCGATCTCTATTAGTCATTTGGAATACCTCTGGATCGCGTGCCAAGGCCACGAAGAATGTCGATACTCCCAGAGTGATCACCGTTAATGCAATCCGTGTGATTTGCCCTGAGATCAAAAATGAAAAGGCAACAACGGGCGCATAGTAGGTTCCGTCCACATTATAGGCAGGCTTGGTGAATTTCAAGTACAAGTACGCCAACAATGAAACGATGTATGCTACCAAAAGCGCATACAAATTCAATGACGTGTTTATGAAACTGTCGTTGATCAAAGCGTCCACTCCCTTAAAGCGCATCAAGTCGAAAGTGTCTTTGGCCAGCTTGAGGTACAGCTTGCCGTAAAGCGCAATGTAGCAGTAGGCATATTGATTAAAATAGCGCGCCATCCACTCGATAACGCCAACAATCATATCCAAGATGAAATAGCCGCATCCAGCGCAGTAGTCGCCGCTAGCAAATGCATTAGACTTGAGAATTTGGATTCCGGCGCGGATAAGTTCGATGATTGAAACAATCAATGATCCAAAGCAAATCGATCCGAAACAATAGGTCATTGCACGGCGGAAAGCTCCAAGAGCGGGCAGACGAGGGGCTCCCTGATCCGACAGCGCCAAATAGTACCACGTTCCATAAACACCGGCGATGACAACGTGGATCACGTTCTTGATGACTTCCAGGATAAAGTAGCCGGCGAAAAAGACGTACACAAGCACACCAATGAGCTTGGCTCGCGAACAGTCACCGCCTCCGACGTTACACGCGGTGTTCAGAGAATTGGGCTCGTACTTGACGTAGGTCGCCACGATCACAGCACTGAAAAGAGCACTGAACGCACCCAGGACAATGATGCCGATGAATGATGTCATCAAAGTCGATGGGTACCGTTTCATAACATCTATGGCGATTTCCAAAATGGTCGCACTCAAAGGAATACGGTGACGCGCGGTCCAGTAGAACCAGGCTCCCAAGAGGGTGAAGACCAAAAACACAATAGCAGCTGAATAGTAGTGTTCCACGAAATAGAAAATGGCAGTGCCAATCCCCAAAATGACATTCAATATCAAGCCGGTGGTGATGAAAATCCGAGGCGCGAGTCGGGCAAACAAAATGAGCAAGAATGATAAGACAACGCCGACAGTTATAATGAAAGCGAAAAGAATGTAGGTGTTCGTGTTGAGGGTGAACGAGTTCAGTGCATCATAAATCGATGAGCCCTGGAATCCATAGGTCTTGCGATACGCATTCAAAGTAATTCCTGCCACTGCCACAAAGCCTCCGACAACAAGCCAGAAGAAGACAGCGAAGGGCCAGTCGTTGAACCGGGGTTTTTCGACCTTGAAACTCTCGTCGAAATTGTTAGAAGGCTGGGGCATCTCGCCATTACCAATGTTCTCCAAATCAGGCTTGACGTGGTAGACGCCATCATCCAGATTAGATTGCGCGTATGGCTGAGAGGGTGGTTGACCTCGCCCATAATTGTTGTGATCGCTCATTGCTTCCAGTGAAACAGTTCCAGAGTGAGTGTTGTCGTCAAAGTTATTAGAGCCATCGCCACAGCAACAACTCGTCCTGCGGTATGCTTGCTCAGTGATTTTCCTTTTTCGGATGTGGTTACGTCATTGAAATATTTTTCATGTACACATACCAAGCATCCATTCCGCAACATCTTTTGAAGAAGGGTCCGACATCTGCAGACCTAGATCTGGAAAGCCCGTTCCTCAAGAGATCGGCAGAGATTATGGTTTAAGTTGAGCAATGATGGATGACATTTTCGCGTAATATACCTGTTAATATAAATGTGGATTCGGCACGAATTGAACTCATTCTGCGGTGGGGGGTAAGGCTCATCAGTTTGCCGATACGACTTAGCTGCAGAATGTCTCAAATCCAGGAAATTGGGTATCAGTTTGTTCAAAAAAAAGTCGACGTCATTCTTCGGACTTGTTCTGAGGTGGCGTATCTGTTCTATGTTGTTAACTTGACTTTGAGGTGAATGAACGGTGGTCTTCTGTAGCCCTGATGATTAAGTGGAAATAAAATCAAAATTTCAGCCTTCTCAATATGTGTAAACATCTTAAAAAAAGGATGGTCCCTCATGGGCAGGCATGAGAAATGAGCTGATGTTTCGTATTTAGTCCTAATACAAGTTACACGTTAAAAAAAAAGTTTGATGAAAGCGCCTAGGAACATAACACCTAAGCTCCAATACTCATCAGTCACTCAGTGGGTATTGGAAACGCCAGGAATTCGAGAAATACCACCATTAGCACAGACCTAATTCTCAGGTCGTGTCGTTGCAAATTTGTCCGCCTTTTAGTCAAGTTTTTTGCAGCCACGACGTTTGCAGCCAGGGTCGGTATAAGCGCTCAGGTTCCCACTCTAATCCGTGATAACTTTTATGGACGGAATGGAGCTTCCCTCCAAATCAAGTAGTGACGATGATGTGTTTCACTCTGACGACAACTCGTTTCTGCACCTACCGCAGTCGACAAAGATAGACACGAATACACTGCCCAATATTTATGATTCATGGTGTATCGAGAACGACGCTCCCATAAGCAGAGAAGATATAAAACGTCAATTCATTGTGCTTAGAGACCTCTTTGGCTTCCAGAGTGACAACATGGACAACATGTACGACCATTTCATGGTGCAGCTTGACTCCCGCCTGAGCAGAATGCCTTGTCCTCAAGCGTTGTTGTCACTTCATTACGACTACATCGGATCCGATCGCTCAAACTTTAAAAAATGGCATGTTGCTGTCCGGCCAGATGCTGACCAAGTCCTGAACTCCACTCATACCTTTAGGCGACGTCACAAGAAATCCGACTCCAGTGACACCCCTTACCAGCTTCACGACTTGGAAGACGAGGATTGCTTTCTCGCGGTTGAATATAGATGGAGAGAGCGCATGGCTAGCTACACAGAGAGAGACTATGTGTTTCAAATCGGCCTCTATCTTCTAATCTGGGGCGAGGCCAATAATGTCAGATTCATGCCCGAATGCCTTTGCTTTATTTACCAATGTGCGTTTGATTTCTTTTATTCCCAATCCAACCACAGCGTCGTGGCTCCGCAGTTCGCCTTTTTGAACGATGTCATAACACCATTATACAACTACATCAAGGATCAAATGTACATTGAAGTGGAGGGAAAACTCATCAAGCGAGACAAGGATCATGCAAACATCATCGGCTACGACGATGCCAATCAATTCTTCTGGTTTGCTAAGAGCATCCGGAGCCTCAAACTCAAAGATGGCACCCTATTTCGTTCTTTCGCAGCAGGCGACAAGTATCATGAAATCAAAGATCTCGATTGGAATGCAGCCTTCTACAAAACTTTCCGCGAACACCGGACTTGGGATCACATTTTTACAGACTTTAGTCGCGTATGGATCATTCACCTCACAATGTTCTGGTACTTCACTTGCTTCAACTCGCCCACACTTTACACCAAAAATTACGTTCAGCTTTTGGACAACCAGCCAGCGAGTCAAGTCCAATGGACCATGGTTGCATTGGGGGGCTCTCTTGCGTGCTTCCTATCAATCTGCGCCACCATCAACGAATTCCGCTTCGTACCCCGAAAATGGCCTGGGGCGAGCGCCTTGGTTCCCCGCTTGATCTTGCTTTTGCTACTTTTGGCCATCAACGTTTGTCCCTCGATCTATATCTTGGGCTTCTTGCCGCAGGATGCCAACTCCATTCATGGAAGATACATTGGAATCGGGCAATTCATCATCTCAGTGATGACATTCGCATACTTGGCAATCACACCACCCAGTATGATATTCAATGGCGTGTTGCGCCGCAGTGCTGACTCGAGACGTGCGGAAAATTTCACCTCCAACTTCCCTCCTTTGGGAGCGAGGAGCCGTTCCCTTTCCTTTTTGCTATGGGTATCCGTCTTTGTTGCCAAGTTTCTGGAGTCATACTTTTTTCTCACTCTTTCCTTGCGCGACTCCATTCGTGTTTTATCAGTGATGAAAATGCGATGCGCCGGAGACGTGTGGTTGGGAACCATGCTTTGCCAACACCAGGCAAAGATAACTTTGGCTCTCTTGTACTCCGCAAACCTTCTCCTTTATTTTTTGGACACTTACCTCTGGTACATCATTTTCAACAGCATCTTCAGTGTGTGCCTCTCCTTCTCGCGAGGTATATCAATTTTCAGTCCATGGCGCAACATATACATCCGCCTTCCTGAACGAATCGCCTCAAAGCTCATCTTTACCTCCGCCAATTCCCAAAAGAATACCCTAGTATTGATCTCCCACATATGGAATAGCATCATCGTATCCATGTACCGCGAACATCTTCTCTCTATTGATCAGGTGGAGAAGCTAGTGTACAAATCCGACAACTCCAACAAAGACGAGATACCAGGCATATCTCCGCCCCTCTTCTTTGTGTTTCAGGACGATCACTCGATGAATATCGACGAGTTTCTCAGCGCGGGCAAAGAAGCCGAGAGACGTATATCCTTTTTCGCGCAGCTGCTCGCCATGTCTTTGCCTGTGCCTCTGTCGACGCTTGCCACCCCTATCTTCACGGTGCTAGTGCCTCATTACTCAGAAAAGATTGTGTTGGGCCTCCGCGAAATCATCCGCGAGTCAGAAAAGCTGAAGTTATCCTTGCTAGAATATCTCAAGCATTTGCATCCCAATGAATGGGAAGCATTTGTAAAAGATACCAAGATTTTGAAAGAGGTCATATCCTTCCCCTATAATGAACATCAAACTTATGGGCCATCACCCGACGACCACCAAGACCAGAATTCACAAGAAAACCTTATTCAAACTCATCTTGACGATATTCCATTCTATTGCGTCGGCTTCAAGGATGCAACACCACAGTACACTCTTCGCACTCGCATTTGGTCTTCTCTTCGGTACCAGACATTGTACCGCACAGTGCTGGGGTTTATGAACTACGACAATGCTCTCAAGATTTTGTATCGCATCGAGCACCATGAAGTCGATTCAAAGTACGAGGAACAGCCTGGCTTGGTAGAAGCCGAGCTCACGAGATTTGCAGCAAAAAAGTTCAAGCTCTTAATAGCAATGCAGCGCTTCCAAGAGTTTTCCCAAACCGACCGCCAAGATTGCGATTTATTGTTCCGCACATACCCTCAGCTCAATATTGCAATATTGGAACGGGAAATCGACCCCACGAGCGGGGCCAGCACGTTTTATTCGACACTTTTGGATGTGTCGTCAATCGTTGATGGTGAGTACCGCAAAAAGTACCGCATCAGGCTTCTGGGGAATCCTATTCTTGGCGATGGCAAATCCGATAATCAGAACTCTGCACTCATATTTTATAGAGGAGAATATATCCAAGTGGTCGATGCCAATCAAGACAATTATATTGAGGAATGCCTCAAAATCAAAACCGTGTTGGCCGAGTTTGAGGAAATGGATATGAGCTCATTGCAATCCCTGTACGTCCCTGGACTCTATGATGAGCCTCAAGCGACCGTGGCGATACTTGGAGCCCGCGAATATGTATTCTCGGAAAATATTGGGGTGTTGGGTGACATCGCCGCCGGTAAAGAGCAAACTTTTGGCACGCTTTTTGCGCGGCTGTTGGCGGAAATCGGCGGCAAGCTTCACTATGGACATCCCGACTTTTTGAATGGGATCTTCATGACAACTCGCGGAGGAATTAGCAAGGCACAACGCGGACTTCACTTGAACGAGGACATTTATGCCGGGATGAATGCGGCATGCCGCGGTGGCCGCATCAAACACTGCGACTTTTACCAGTGTGGCAAGGGCCGCGACTTGGGGTTTGGCACAATCCTCAATTTCACCACCAAGATCGGCGCAGGGATGGGCGAGCAAATGCTCTCTCGCGAGTACTTTTATATGGGCACCAGTTTACCCATAGATCGATTCTTGTCATTCTACTATGCTCATCCCGGTTTCCATATCAACAACATGACAATCATGTTGTCGATCGAGTTGTTCATGGTGGTATTGGTGAACTTGGGTGCTCTTCGATACGAAACAGTCTTGTGCAAGTACGATGTGAACAAACCATACACAGACTTGGAGGAGCCCATTGGCTGTTACAATTTGCAGCCGGTATTGCATTGGGTTTCTCGCTTCGTGACCCTGGTGCTCATTTGCTTTTTCATCTCGTTTGTACCTCTTATGATCCAGGAGTTGGTTGAGAAGGGCCTTTTCAAGGCGCTCTTTCGCGTGCTGCATCACATTGTGTCCTTCGCCCCATTGTTCGAAGTGTTTGTCTGCCAAGTGTACGCCAAGCTGTTGCGAGACAACTTGACGTTCGGTGGAGCTCGCTATATAGCCACGGGACGCGGGTTCGCCACTAGTCGTGTGCCATTCTCCACGCTATATGAGCGATACGCTCCGATTTGCATTTATACGGGAGTGAAAATCTGTTTAATTGTGGCTTTCGCAATTGTTTCCATTTGGCAGCCTGCGCTTTTATGGTTTTGCATTACCGTGGTGTCGCTTTGCTTGGCACCATTTGTATTTAACCCCCATCAATTTGAGTGGCCCAGTTTTTTGCTTGACTATCGCGAGTATATGCGATGGCTTTCACGTGGGAATGGTCGCTACCACTCCAAATCATGGGCGCTGTATGCTCGCCGCCAGCGATTAGCCTTCACGGGTGTCCAGAGCCCCGGGAATTCTCTGCGGCGCTCGTCTCGGATGAAGATTGCCCTCACAGAGGTTTGCATTCCCATGGGTTCCACCATCTTGTACATGATACCATACATGTACATCAATGCCCAAACCGGGGTGGGCAATCCCGTCAAGGTCGATCCTCTCGCGCGCATTCTACTCGTGGCATTATTCCCATTGGCTGCTAACGCGGTGATATTGGCCACGTTCGCCATAATCACAGGGATTTTGGCCACGCCATTATTTTTATCCGCGTGGAAGAGGTACTCTCTAGTTGGGGTCACTGTCGCAGGAGTCGTGCACGGCTTGTCGATCATCATCAACCTTTTGAGCATGGAAGCTCTCCTCTACATGGAAGGATTTAATACGGTGCGGACTCTTTGCGGTGCAATATGTGTTGTGAACATGCGCAAGACATTCTACAACATATGCCTCGTATTTTTCATTTCCAAAGAGCGACTGGACGAAACCATCAATTGTGCGTGGTGGCTGGGCAATTGGCGAGGGAAAGGGCTTGGATGGCGGATTTTGACACAGCCTTGGCGCGAGTTTGTGGTCAAAATCTTCGAAAACGACCGCTTCGCCAACGACGTTTATATTGGACATGGTCTTTTGGTGGTGATGATGCCCATAATGATGATTCCATATATTGACCGATGGCACCTGTGCATGCTCTTCTGGCTCCGGCCATCCCGCCGATTCCGCAGCCCCTTGTACTCCGCGAAGCAGCGCCGGCAACGATTTTGGCGCATGCTTAGATACGGGGTCTTGTATTTGCTTGTGACGATACTTTTGCTATTTCTGATATTGGTGCCGCTCTTGGGCGAGCGGTATTTGCCTGGCTTCACGCTACCGTCGATGGTGGCACGACTCATCCAACCTAATCAACAAGATAATGACGACTATGGGCCCCGAGCGCCATCATACATTATGCGTGTTCAGCCAGGCGAGAAGCCAGGAGCGAAGCCGACGCAAATGGTTCCATGAATTGCGTTCCATGAATTGCGTTGCTGCACGGAACGAATCGAAATTCCTTTGTTAGAAAAAAAAACAAGTAAAAATTGATTGTGTTTAGAATTCGAACCACGGTCAATAGTAAACGACGCTTGAAAGTTGGAAATCACAGCCGAGGGATGATCCCGTCGCGAATCAAGCCGCGCAAGTCTATGCCTCAAATGAACACGCCACTGCCTGGGATCCGTGGTGGGATTCCGAGCCACGACGACCCCAATAAACTCGACTTTCTCACGAGATTCCAGGAAGACGTTCATGGAGATGTCTTTGGCGCAATGGAAGGCGATGTATTCTGCAGTTTCGGCGATCTTGATTTGGAGCTGCTGGGTGGGTCACAGTCACAGTCACAGTCACAGCCCATAAGCACTCCTCGAATAGGAAACTTGATGCGGCTGCATAATCTCGACGTGAGCAGTCAGCCGTCCAGTGGAGGGTTGCAAGCGCCATTGAGTGAGGTCGGTGACACCGACACGAACGCGACCCAAATGGATTTCGACGGACTAGAAGACTTGGATAATATCTTTGGCGCCAACGAAAGTGGGATTCATAACAAGCTTGCACGCAAACAACAGGAATTGCTCACTGACGCTGAGGAGCAAGATCGTCATTATCAAACACTTCGTGGCCAATTGACTGGCCCCAACCATTTTGCCTCAGAGTCGACGCTTGTGAATATCCAGCAGGCAGCTTATGATGGCTCTCAGCATCGACAAGGTACTGAGGAAATGAAGAATACAGGCCATAATGCCAATTTTCCAATCGAGAGGCGTCAAGGCACTAACCAAGGAGCCGCAGAATTAATGGCGCCGGTTCTAATGTCAAAGCAAATCCGGCCAAAGGCGTCTTTACCTGCGTTTTCGAATTCGAAACCCAGCATTCGAAGGTTCAAGTCTACAGTGGGGTTCACGATCCCTGAGAATGCCAACCATGATAAGTCCATTGACGATGGGGTCAATTACAATACGGATGTGAAACGGAAACTCGAACGAATACCTTCGTTCTATCGCACAAATATCGGCTCCGAAACAAACAAACCACCTCTGGACAGGAAAGCTCGAGTCCTTAGCGCATATCGCGAGCCCGAGTTTGCGAGTCCTATCCGTGTAAAGATGGGGCATGTTCTGGGAGGCAAGGAGCCGAGAGCTTATCTCCCTGCACACAATGCGAGAATGAAGTTTGACGCTGCGAAGAATCAGTGGGTGGGGAACGATATCGACCTCGTCAGATTCGAAGCAGCTCACCCCGTGGCCGGCCGCGGCGCCGATCGCAAGAAAGGAAACGCCAATATGGTTTATGATGAGGTGAATATGCGATGGGTCAATTTGGACGAGGAAAACACCAGCAATGTACAAAACGCCATTTTCGAGGATATCCCTGATTTGAATAGTCCCATCAAGCCAGTTGGCCAAGTACAGAGGAGACGCGAAACAAGCGACGCTCGCAACGGAACGGCGCCGCCTATGATGTCGCGTGCGTTGAGCTCGTATACGCAGCGGACCGTGTCTTCGATTGATGCGCCCCGGGCCGCACATACCGCACTGGAGTTTGAATTTGAGTTCCTGACGAAACAGGTCGAGCGATTCGAGCGCGAGGCCGAAAAGCTTGCCCGGAAAACTTCGCACTGGTTTCTTGAGCTGGAAGTCGTCGAGGGCCAAGCGAGCACCGACTTTAGTCGTGCATATCAATGGGATATCCGCAACATGATAATTGAAAATAGGTAGTCCATCGAGCCAAGTGGCTGGTCCTCTATAGAACTGGCTCGATAAACTGCATTCAAAGTCGGCCGCTAATGATACTGTTGCTGGTCCTACAGGTGAAATCCCTGCGACCTTTGCACATGATAAGGAGCTTGACAATTGCGCTCCATTTCCCACTTTCACCTAGATATTACAGTCTATAGACATAATGATAATTTAGTAAAGTCCAATGTGCATCCAGCATGTTTGTTGGGTGATTACCCGGTACGACTGCATCTCCACGTCCAAGCATAATACAATTCAGTTCTTTCACAGATCTTATCGTTGCTGTGAGGATGAGGAAATCACAGGTCCAGAGAATTGACGCAAGTGTTGTCAGAGGGAAGCCGTGAGTAAGCCCCAGAATCCACTTTTGACTGCAAAGATCAAAGAAACTACAAATGCCGATTATATGCCCACGAATTGATGGTACTTTATAGTGAAACGTTTGATTTACAAGTTAAAGGATACTTTTGGACATTACAATCTTAGAACAAAGCCAAGCCCATGGTAGCGGCAACAGCCACGATCGCCTGGTACATCCAGGAGGAGCCGTAGCTGGCGGGGGCATCAGACTTTTTGGAGGAAGAAGAGCCCGAGCTGGAAGCGGCCGAGCCGGATTTCGAGCCAGAACCAGAACCAGAAGCCGAACCGCCAGCGGTGTTAACCAGGTTAGCGAGAGAGCCCATACCGGAGGAGCC